>JAAAKG020171177.1:8741-27438 GCA_010014905.2 Druon quercuslanigerum
ATTTCAGAATTTTTTCCACCTTAGAAAAATTTAAAATAAAATTGCTTGTGTCTCCAAAAGCGATAATATTTCACTTTTCTCCAAACGGCGTTTGATTTACAAAATACTGTAACTATGTATACAATTTTTTATTTAAAAAATGTAGCAGTTAAATCATTTTAACAATATTAGGACAACCAAGCGTTTTCACGGGAAATCAGTTATTTTAAACAAAAAATCATTAGACATTAAGTGGTGGTGAGGAGAGTGGTTGTGAGGAGAGTGGCAGTAAGGAGAGTGGCAGTAAGGAGAGTGGTAGTGAGGCGAGTGGTAGTGAGAAGAGTGGTACTGAGCGAAGTGTCAAAGGGAAATTAGAAGAGGAAGAAGTAGAAGCAATATGGACAGGGGAAGCACAGGAAAGACAAAAAGAGGGAGGGATTGTAGGAGAAGGGCTGGGGAATTGAGGGAGTGGATTTATGGGAGCGGGGAGTAGGCGAAAAGAGTGGAGAATAGGCGAGAAAAATTTCAACTTTGACTAATTTTTCTTAATTACTCTCATTTTTTAAAAAAATTCCTTTTTTCAAAGAAAAAAATCACTACTTGTTTTAATAGTGAACGTTTTATTTTCGTTTTATGCGGCAAATTGGTATTTTGAATCAAAAATCATTGGATTCCAAAGACAAAAAGGTTTTGAACAATTTTAGGCTGTGCTCGCGTTTTCAAAAGAGGGTTTACAATCTTAAAGAAATTTCTGTTACGTTAGTGTTTTTTTTAAATTTCTATTCCAAAGATTATTTACTTAATCATTTCAACAAAATTAGGGAAACCTAGCGTTTTCACGGGAAATCAGTTATTTTAAACCAAAAATCATTAGACTTTAAAAATTAAACTTACAATCTTCACCAACTTTAGGTCATGTTTTTAAAAACTATTTTTAGTTTATAGTTTTTTAAATTTATTTTTAATGCACAGGGAAGTGAGGAGAGTAGTAATGAGGAGAGTGGTAGTGAGGAGAGTGGTAGTGAGGAGAGTGGTAGTGAGGAGAGTGGTAGTGAAGCATAGGAAAGAGAAAAAGAGGGAGGAATGTAGGAGAAGGGCTGTGAAATTGAGGGAGTGGATTTATGGGGGAGGGGAGTAGGCGGGAAAAATTCAAACTTTGACTAATTTTTCTTCATTACTCTCATTTTTAAAAAAATTTCCTTTCTTCAAAGAAAAAAACACTACTTTTTCTACTAGTGAACTACTGAACCATTGTGATTCCTCTTAAATAAATGTGATTTAAATATTATTATTTTATTCAGTCCTGAAAGTGAGTCTAATTTTCGGCAAGAATAAATTCTTAAAATAGATTTGCAAAGATGATTGTTAAATAAAAAAAAAATAATCTCCTTATTTTTCTGCTAACAAAAGATAGATTGTGCGATCAGCAAAGTTCATTGATCGATTGGCGATGGAAGATCGTTGGACTAGAACTAGAGAAATGTTTCTAAACTACACTATATTGGAAACGTAAATATTTATGCCTTAAAAAACGTGCCCTCGTTTCCAGTTTCTATTTCTTCGAAACAAAAGGCGCACGTGATGTGAGTTCAAAGCAGATATCGAGGTTGCTTTTATATTTTTATGCCTATTTGCCATGGAACGTTTAATTATGCTGTAAAGTGTGAATTTATTGCACTATTAAAAAAATAATAAGTGACTTCTTCGAAAAAATTCTCTCATACATTAAATAGATTTTTAACATACACTCCACGAAACTTAAATTAAAATGTAAATAAAAAAAATTTTCGATGTTTAAACGACTACTTCGGAAAAAGAATGTTTCAAGATCAAGAAAAAGTATGCCTTAGCCGGGATTTGAATCTTAATAATGATAGCTGTAAAAAAAAGCAAAAACTGCTAAGACCTTGATGGCGGGGTTGATAAACGTTCTACTCACGGATGGAGGCGTCGTGGGTTCAAATCCAGGCTTAGGCAGATTTTTTTAATTATAAAATTTTAAAGTCGGACATAAGAAACTTTAAATAGTAATAAAATCTTCCAAATATTAACTAAATTAAATAAAAACATAAATGCATAAAAAAACTTTCAATGAAAAACTGATTTGTTTTTGTGACAATTGTATAAAATATTGATTAAAAAAAAATTATTTTTCATTTTTACAAGCCCTTAATAATTTTTGAGTCAAAAATGCTAGAAAAATTATATTTTATTCGGGTTCCCAAATTGGACTTTTAAACATTTTGCATAAAAATTTATATTTGAGTACTGATTTAAGTTTTCTTTCAATCGTTTTTTTTGTATAAAAAATTATTTATTCAAACGTATTTCTTAACATGATTTCCACGATTTTCGAGAACAATCAGATAATCGGAAATGAGATTCGGTAAAATTAAAAACACGGTCAGTGGACTATCTCTACGGGATAATAAGGTTAAGTGCCTTTATCCAAACCGTATCGGTCTAAAAACATAATTTTATCAATGAGAGCAAAAGATCATGCGCGCATTTTCTTATGGATTAACAAAATAGTTCAAGTTTCAATAGGAAAAGATTAATTTTCAACCAAAAAATTTCATTTTTAACGAAAAAATAATAATTTTCATACAAAATGTTAAATTTTCCATAAAATTATTGCATTTTCTATCAATTTGTCGAATTTTATAAAAAAAGTTAAATTTTCAACCCAAAAATGTCACTTTTAAACCAAAAGATTAATTTTTAAGCAAATAGATTAATCCTCAACCAAATTCTTAACAAAAAATTGAATTTTTAACCAAATAATTAAATTTTCAACCAAGTCGATTAATTTTCTACCAGAAAAAGTGAATTCAATAACAAAAATTTAACCAAAAATTTGAATTTTCAAACCATAAAATTTAATCAGATTTTACCAAAAAGAAATTTTCAATAAAAAAAAGTAAATTTTTAAACAAATAGTTGAATTTTCAACAAAATAGCATCTTCATTAAAAAAAAAAGATTTTTTAATTAAAAATATGATTTTTCAACCTAAAAAGATGAACTTTTAATAAGAAATGTAAAAATTAATATTTTAACAAAAAAGATTAAAATTTTTTTTAAATACTTGCATTTTTTACCAAAAAAGTTTTCAAAATAAAGCGAAGCATATGAGCGAATTGATAACTAATTACTTTAATTTATTTACTTTTTTTACTAATTAAAATTACATTAATTTTCATTATTTTCAATCAATAATTTTCAACCGAATAATTAAATTTTTAACTAAGAAGATTAATTATCTACAAAATAAGACAAATTTTAAATCATTTATTTTCAATTGAATATTTAAATCTTTAATTTATTAATTTTCTACAAAAAAGACAAATTTTAACCAAATAGTTGAATTTTCAACAAAGAAGATTAATTTTCTAAAAAAAAAGGAGAATTTTTAAACAAATTATTTTCAACACAATAATTCAATTTTCATTATTTTCAACTAAAACAATTAAGTTTCTATAAACCGACGATTTTTCCATAAATTATTTTTAAACAAACAGTTGAATTTTCAATTAATAAGATTGTCTAAAAAAAAAGAATTTTCAACCCAATGTTAAATTTTTGTTATTTTCAACTAAGAAGACTAATTTTCTACAAAAAAGACGAATTTTAACCGAATAGTTGATTTTTCAACAAAGAAGATTAATTTTATACAAAAAGGACGAATTAAAAAAAATAGTAATTATTATTTATTATTATTATTATCAAACCAAATAGTTGAATTTTTTAACTAATTACATTAATTTATTTACTTTTTTTACTAGTTACAATTGCATTAATTTTCATTATTTTCAATCAATATTTTTCAACCGAATCATTAAATTTTTAACTAAGAAGATTGATAATCTACAAGAAAAGATGAATTTTCAACAACTTATTTTCAACCGAATATTTGAATCTTTAACCGACAAGATTAATTTTTTACAAAAAAGACGAATTTTTACATAATTACTTTAATTTATTTACTTTTTTTGCTAATTACAATTACTTTAATTTTCATTATTTTCAAACGAATAATTAAATTTTTAACCAAGAAGAGTAAATATCTACAAGAAAAGACGAATTTTCAATTTTTTATTTTCAACCGAATATTTGAATCTTTAACCGAGAAGATTAATTTTCTACAAATAAGAAGAATTTTTAACCAATTATTTTTAATCCAATATATGGTTGATTTTTCATTCTTTTCAACTAAGAAGATTAATTTTCAACAAAAAGACGAATTTTTAACCAATAAGTTTCATCTTAATAATTAAATTTTTAACTAAGAAGATTAATTATTTATAAGAAAGCCGAATTTTCAACTAAGCAGAGTAATTTTATACAATAAAAGACGAACTTTCAACTAATTATTTTTAACATTATTGATGAATTTTCAACTAAAAATATTAATGTTCTTAAAAAAAACAAATTGTTTACTAATTAATTTTAAGCCCAATGGTTAAATTTTCATTGTTTTCTACAAAAAAAAAACGAATTTTGAACAAATTATTTTCAACCAAATAGTTTAATTTTCTACTACGAAGATTAATTTTCTACAAAAAATACGCATTTTTAACAAATTATATACATTTTCAACCGAATAGTAGAGATTCTAACTAAGAAGATTGATTTTCTACCAAAAACATCAATTTTGAACCAAAAATTCAATAGTTAACTTTTTATTACTAAAAATTAATTTTGAACAAGCAGAACGAATAAATTAGTTAGATTTTCAACCCAAAAAAAACGAATTTAAAATTTTTTTAATGCAATAGTCAATATTTAAACTACAAAATATTTTTTTTCAAATAAAAAACAGTTGAATTTAAAAAACAGAAAAAGAAAATTTTCCAACATACAACTTGAAACCTGAACTTAAACAGATTAATTTGCAACCCAACAGTTACAATAAGAAAAATACAATTTTGTATGAATAACATAAATTTCTAAACAAACGGTTGAAGTTTCATCTAAACAAAATTTCAACAAAAAAGCTGAATTTGCAGCGATAAATGTAATAGTTGATTTCTCAAATAAAGCAAATTAGTTTTCAACCAAACAAAAGATATATTTTCTAGCAACAATGAAATAGTTAAATTTTCATTTAAAAAGAGTTTTAACCAATAAACATGAATTTGCAAGAAAATTGTTCAATTTTCAATGAAATTTATTTTCTTTATTTATTAACACTCTGTGATTATAAAATTTTTCGTAACGTCAGTTTCGAAAGAGCTAGAAAAGGGATTAGAGTTACGGGTGCACTGAATTGTCGAGGGTACTCTAGTCTAGAGTTGCGGGGGGCACTGTCAATGGTTATGAAATTTCCCTTAACGTTAGGCCCTCACCGAGCTGAAAAAGGGGTTAGAGTTACGAAAAATTCCGTAATTGCAGACAGTGCGTTATTTATTTTATTTTAAGTTATAAATATATATATCTTTATTTATTAGTGTCATTCTTTTCGAAATAACAGTAAAACAGTTTCATCGCTAAAAAAAGTGTCAAATAGTGTGAATACTCTCATGACTCGGCCTGCATCTTATTACGAAAAATACACAAAAAAGCAATTAAAATGGAATAATAAAAAGAGTAAACCCCTCACCTGTCCGGATCTCTAAACCTGAAAACATTCTCGAAAAAGTCCTTCGAAACAGCATTCTGTATCTCTATTTACATCCCAGTTTCATACGAGGAAACGTTCCTCACGTGCAGCCAGCCGCACTCATCGCCGAACCTCAACGTGAATGCACTGACACATTCGCACCGACTCAGCACACAGCCTCAGCCGTCTAACGCGACACTCAACCGGCGCGCATCGATTGGTCTAGCCATGACCCCCACCATTGCTTTCCCTTTCACGAGCCTCACTTTCGTGCTCGCGCCGAGCCAGTACTCCCAGTGACTGGTGCACCCTAGTGCGAATGAGTTCTGTCGTTTTGCGAGGGACTTGGAGAGCAAAAAGCCGGCTTCTTGATTTACATGCTCTCAAAACAATTACAGTTCGTCAGGATTGCCAAAAAATCGTGATTACCGAGGAGAGTGGACGAGAGAGAGAGGACCTAGTGCTTTCGATCGGAATTGCCCCGCAGCTTCCCGCCCTGCTGCGGTGGTGACCCGACACTCACCGAATACCTTTCGAGCCTTCAATAAGTGTTTTGATTGTGACGCGAAAAAAAAACCTTTATAGTGAAATCTTCGAGTGCGCGAAAGTGACCTTGACCTCTTACGAATTTCCGTCGATGATCGGTGAACTGGAGGCTCACCTAGTCGATCGCGACACGTGGTTTCTGGACACTGTTTTGAAGTTTGTCCCGGGTGAAATGGAATAGGGCTCCTTTTGCGAAATTTTCGAACTTGGGAATTGCGAGCGACGTTCTCGACGACATCAAGACTGGGGGGGTTTTCGGAAGTGATGGCCCCGAGGCGTCATAACGGAGGTGGTTTGTTCGAGGCAGGCAACAGCCTAAACCAAGACACGATGGAGAACCTGATCGTCAACGGTCACAACACCAACACGACCCGTTGTTGCACTCCAACCGGCGAGTGTCTCCGAGGAGATGCTCTGATTCGAATGACTTCGCTCCACGACGTGGTGAAGGTCACTTGCAACAACGACAGTTGCCCCGTGGGGCAATTTATGCACCGCGAGTGTTTTGATGCCTGGGAGCAGACGGTCTTGACTTACTTGAAGAGCTGTGGACGTGCCAGGAGCTGGTCCGAACGTCAGCGTCATCAGAATCTCTGGACGAAGAAGGGTTACGATTTGGCATTCAAGGCTTGCGGATGTCGCTGTGGAAGAGGTCATTTGAAGAAGGATTTGGACTGGATGCCCCCGGGAGTTAGCAGCATGCAGGGCAATCGTCAGGACGATAATGAGGCGAAGAAAAAGAAGCGCAGGAACAGGCAGAATACGAGGCCGAGCCTTGCTGTTTCTGCTGGACCACCGGGTCATGGGGGTCATGTCAATGGCGGAAATCGAGGAACTGATGTGCAGATTATTGATAATGGAAGAGGAAGGGCTGGATCTTTGTCATCGAGCACTGGGTCCAGCTCTCCACCAGCTACGAGCGAACCCAGCGTTAGCCCTCTTCATCAACCTCAGACTCTCGTCAAGAAGAAGAGCAAGGTCGAGTTCTTCGGCGATCGGGTCCGGTGAGTCTATTGCTATTTTTCTTTTTATTAATTATACGGTCAATAGTGATAGTACTAGTGCTTCAGGGTCATCGCAAACACCGGGAAGTGACAAATTTATTTTTTTACCGGGATATTTTTAAGATTTTTGGAAGAAAAGTCCTATTAAAACTGTTCAATTATGAAAACATTCAGTTTAAAATGCGTAATTCAGAAACTTTTTACTTTGCAAATTTTTAAATTTAAAGAATTTCAATATTCAGTTTTGAAGGGTTTGACAATTAAAAATTAAGTTATTTTAGTTTGAAAATTTTGGGTGAAAAACGTTTAATTTGGTCAACTGGAAATATAATTTAATTAAAAGTCGTCATAGTTACGCACTGTCTCTCGTTATGGAATTTTCCGTTCCCTTTTCTATCTCGTTCCGGACTAACGTTACTTACCAAATTTAAACGATTAAAATTTTTTTTGAATTATTGTTTATTTATTAAAAATAAAATAATCAGATAGTTTTATCAAAGACATTTTTTAAATGTTTTTTATATTATTATGTAAATTGACAAGGACAATAATTTTTAAAAAAATTTCGCAAACGTACAGAATATTTTTTTTAATGACAAAAAAACGTTCTAGAAAGCAAAGTTTTCTTGGAAAAGGTTCCTAGGTTCACAGAAAAATTTAGCAACAATTTTAAATTGAAAGAATTGTTTTTAAAAACTTTAAGATTAAAACATGTTCTTTGGTTAAAATATTTCATTATTATACTTTTAAGAAATATATAATATTTATTAGAGAGCAATTTTTTTAATTGATTAAATTCGGGAACTTTCTAGTTCGGATGTTTTATAATTAGTTAAGTTTCGTTAAGGAATTAATCAAACATGCAAAAATGAAATAGTTTAAAAATAAATTATTTGAAATAGAAAGCCTTGAATCGTTAAAATTTAAGAGTACCCCATTTAAACTTCGAACGTTACAAGTTTTATTGTTTCAAAAATAAATTGAAAGTGTTGAAATTTGAGATATAAATAACAATTGAACAATTATTATTAAAAAGCGTCTAAGAATTAGCGCAAATCGACTTACAAGGATTTATGTATTTTAAAAACTTTATTTTTTATTTTAAAAATTTTTGGTATTTAGTTTTCTTTCGAATTGGGAGCAAAATTTTTTTTTAAATATTTTTTGAGTTAAAGTCGGAAGAATATGTATTTTAAACATTTTTAATGAGTTCGAAAGGACAAAATTTTGGTTCTTAAAATTTTATGAATTATAAGAAGTATTTACGTTAAAAAAATAATAAGGTTTAAATTTAAAAAAATTTAACTTATAACAATTTATGTATTTCAAAACGTTTGAATTTCACCATTCTAATTTTAAAAGAAAGTGACAAAATTTTTGTATTTAATTTTCTTCCGAATTGGAAAAGGAATTTTTTGTTTTTTTTAGATTGTTTATGTTGAAGGCGGGGGGATGTTTATTTATTTTTTAATTGAGTTCGAAGGAAGGAAATTAGGTATGAATACACGTTTTATGAATTGGAATGCAATTATTTTCATTTTTTATTTTTTTTCTGAACTGACATTTTTCTTTTACTATTTTTACTTTCTTTAAAGGTAAAGTTTTTAATTTCCAATTTTTTTAAATTGGAAATGGATAAGAAAATTTGTATTGAATTAAAGGGAGGAAATTTTTTTATATTATTATTTTTTATTGGAAGATGAACATTTTTAATAATTACATATTTAAATTAGAACCAACTAATTTTCAATGTTATTATAATGACATTCGAGCATTTTTCAAGACATTCAACCTTTTCTAATTTACAATTGCAATTCGAAACTTCTTCGATAATATAAACACACAATTTCAACATTAATGATTTTTTTTTATTAATTGCTTTGATTTCCTTTTGTAATAACAGAATAAAATGACAACAGTCTTTGATAAGCGCCTAATTTAACAATAAGCAGTTGATTGAGTTTTGTTTTTATTTTCAGAATTTATAAACAGATGAAAATTATTGGTAATGCGAATATAACCATAAAATTAATGAATTACAAAACATAAGCCTTAAAAAATCCTGGAATTTCAATTTAAAAAAAGGTTTGAACTCTTCACCTAATTTTTTTTTACTATAATTAAAGCAAAGTTTTCTTCTAATTCCTGGAATGGTATTCTCCACGAATCGTTCTTACTTCTATAAGAAATTCTGTGATTTTTTATTGAGTTACTATTCCAAGGAGCATGCGAAAAATCTGCCTTCATTTATTTATACTACGAAAATTCAGATTGTTGATAGAATAAATGTGCAATATTCGAATTCCGGGAGTTCTGAAAATTGCACATGTTCTCATTTTTAAATTTTATTGATTCCAGGTTTGAATGGCTCTCAAATTGTTATAAATTTCCTTGCAAAATGTTGGTTTTGAAGTTTTGTTGTTTATGAAGTCTTTTTCCTATAACGTGTTATGTAGTTGATTAAAAAATTCTTCATTGCCCGATTGGAAATTACTGCATATTTTATTTTTAACTGAAAATTTTCTGACAAAAATATTTAGCAAGGAAGTCTTTTTTTTGTTTTTCGTGTTATTCGGCTGACTTCGTTCCCAAGGATTCCCATAATTACAGCGCTGAGTCTGCAGCCGGGCGTATCATTGTTTCCATGAATATAACACAACATTCGGAACGCGATTAGAATTTAGAAAAGGAACACGAATTTTAAAACCATCCGGTGGATGTAATTTCGTATTCTCTTTCGATACGTTCCTTGTGTCCTGCAGTGGATCGTGTTTATGTTTTCGTGTCAGGCCTTTCAAGGTCACTTTCATTGTTCTATTGCGTAATTCTATACCAGAGTTCTCACGATTGGTACCTTCAAAAAGGCTTCAGTCTTTTTTTGGCAATGAGAATTTCGAGGTGAATTTACTATAGCAGATGCAGCTTGCTTTTTCAGGTATTAAACTGCTTTGCATAATTCTTTAAAAATTATAATAAGAGGGCCTTGAATTACTACAAATGAATTTACATACTCATTTTTTATAATTTGAATTGTTTGAGATTTAAATGTTGGGAATATCTGTGCTCGGAATCTTTAAAAATTCTAGAATTTAAATCTGCAATCTCAATTCAAATATTAATTAAATTCCGATAAAAGGCTTAATTTTTGATTTATTTTAAATTAAGTATCGTTCAGAAATTATTTTATTTTTCAAATTGAACAATTTAAAAATAATATATTTCCAAATTCAACAATATTTGAATTTAAATGGTTTCAAGAACAATTAATACTATAAAATAGCAATCGTATTTTTTAAATACGAAAACAAATTTATTTTGAAATTGTATGTTTTGAAAATAGTTCAAATTAGAAATCCTTTATTGGAATTAGTCTTTAAGCCTCTAAATTCTCCCAGAAAAGAGCTGTCAGATAAGGTCTACTTTCTTTTGTTAAATTACCTTCAAAAAAAGCTAGAAAAGACCTGGAATTTGTAAATCAAAATTAGGTAGCAGCCCTCGTGTAAGAAATTGAATTAAAAAGTGGCATTTGAAATTTCATCAAATTATAAATTTAGTAATTAATTATGATTTTAGTAAATAATTTTGATTTTGCCAGAGGAAATTTTCTGAATGAATATTTTCTATAGAATTTTATCATTTTTTTCTAAAATAATATTATCAAAAGGAATTTTAAAAAATCCTTGTTCCAAGTCAGAATTCGCTACAATAGAATATTTTGTGAATAGCAGGGAATTCTAGAAATGAATTTTATTTTGTTTTGAAAATGAAAATTACAAAAAAAAATCTCTTTTCCAAATGAAAATGAAAATTACAAAAAAAATCCCTTTTCCAAATCAGATTTTTTTTTTGATTTGAAAATGAAAATTACAAAAGAAATCCCTTTTCCAAATCAGATTTTTTTTTGATTTGAAAACGAAAATTACAAAAGAAATCCCTTTTCCAAATCAGAATTTTTTTTTAATTTGAAATTGAAAATTACAAAAAAAATCCTTTTTCCAAATCACATTTTCTTTTGGATATAAAAATTCTTTTTTATTGCAAATAAGAATTTGCCAGAATGAGTTATAATTTAGATTTTAGGACATGGAATTTCCGGGAAGAATTATTATTTGACTTGCAAGAGAGAACTTTTTAGATGGAATGCAAATTTTGGAAAATAATTTTAATTCTGATTTAAAAGGAGGGAATTAAAACAAAAATCCTATTTAAATTCAGAATTATAATTCTTTCACGAAATTGTATGTTGCAAATCATAATTGTTATTAGTGTTTTCGCAAATTATATGATATTCCAACAGAATTATAATTCTTTTCCAAAATTGTATAAGTCTTCAAAAATCTTTTGAATTCTTTTGAATTGATTGGAAATTTCAAATAATTTTCGAAAAACGATCATGCTTACAATCTAGATTGAGAAATGTTTCAAAAGAATTAAAAGTTCCTAGTTAAGACATTGAAATTTCAGACGGAAGTATAATTCGCAGACTGAGAAGATGAAAAATTACAATCGGAAAAGTAGAGAAATGACCCGCAAATAAAAGTCATTCTTTGGATAAACAGTCTGAATTTCTTTCGGAATAAAATTGAGTAATGTCACGAAATTACTGGCAATTGTAGTTTTCTAATCGAGAGTGGTTAAAACCTTTTTGTGGCAGGTTTAAGGTTCTTTTTCTTTGATAAGTTGAGGGTTTTATCTGGGGTTTTGAGAACTTCCGGCATGATTCACGTCGTTTGATGGCGCCTGGGATTCGCTTTTGTTGAGTATCTTTACGCTACGCTACGTCTTCAACGTTGAGTGTTCACGCACGAATGAATGAACGAACGTATAGTAAGGTTTCGTACCTTGGAGGTGCGTAGGTCGAGCTGGAAGTCGTTAGTAGTAGGTTGTGCTAGACTGTGGGCAAAGGAAGAGATTAAGAATTGCAACCGCAGCGTGGGGTTATGCTGGATTTGCCCCACCCACAGCAGACGACAGTCTTTATTCTATATTTAGATCTCGCCACGGAAAAACCTGTCCTATTTATTTTTGTCGTACACTCCTTCTATCCAGAAAGATCTTTTCTATACGCTCCAGCGGACGCAATCAGACTTAGTACATGTAAGATCGAAAAACACGTTTGACGTTCCTGAACCTAGGAAGATTAAGGCGCACCCTGGTTTCGGGATTCTTCGAAATTCGAATTTATAGAGTCAATTCGTATTCTTTTGATTTTTGATCATGATAATCAAAGCCAGCCTAATAGTCACTCTTTTGTTCAGCGTGGCTTGATTATGCGAAGAACGGATTAGTGTTTGAAGGTCAAGATTATGATCATTAGCATAGTTGGGATTTTGAATACCAAGTTTTTTTTTTATTTATTTCTTTTTTCCTTTGAAGAAGATATTTATTTGGAACGAATTCTCAAGTTCAAGGTTATCATTCCATAAGCATAACTCTGATTATCCGATATTTCCTCCTTCACTTTTGCTCCGCTTCTATAAGAGGATAAAAGGGCCAGAGGAGAATTTGCTTTGGAATTTAATTTCTTTCCAGATCTTGTAGCGAAGGGTCGATGCTGATTTAATAACGTTGCAAATTTCCGAAAAGTACGAGTTTTCCCTTGTTCTCGATCAAATTCCTTCCAGGCCTTATTATATCAAATTTTATTGAATCTCAACAAAAAGATGATGTTTAGTTTTTCTAATAAAATTTCGGGACATCTCACAAGGAAGGATTTACCAAATCATGGCAATGCAATTGTTCCTTACTTTCAATTAAAAAAATGTTTTCAAACATTTACGCTAGATTGGCTAAAATAAAACATCCGACGTCACACAAATTAAAACTTCAAAATTTGGAAGTTTTCAAGGGATTCAACATTTTTCAAAACATTTTCAGAAGTTTCTAAAAGTTACAGCAGATTTAAACAGATTCAAAAGTTTTAAAGGATGTCCAGGACTTAAAGATAAAAGAAATTGCAAAGGATTAAAAAAATTTTAAGGTATTTTTCGTGATTCTAGGAAATGTTGGTTTTAAAAATTTTCTAGGGATTTTAGAAACTTATAAAAGGATTTCATGGGATTCTCGGATATTTTAAAGAAATTTTAAGAAGATTTCGAGAAATTTCAGGAGATTTCAAAGGTACAGACAAGTACAGAAAACTTTTTTTGTGGGCCTGTGTAATTAAAAGATTTTTTAAATGCAGTTTGAAACAATTGAAAAATTAGAAGAGTTGGAAATCGAAGATTTTTGATAAAAACATTTTTATTATATTAACTGTGAATATAAATTAATTAATAATTTTTAAAATTGAACTATATTTTAAGATTTAAAAAGTAAATAATAATTAAGTTTACATTTAAGAATTTGTACATTTTAACGTGAAACTTTATAAATTATTTTCAATTTTAAAATAACTTTAAAGTAATGTATTTATAATTAAAGGCTTTTATTAAATTTCAAATATTATTACAGCCTAAAATATTTCGTTTTTAAACCATTTAATTTGAAATTTTTTTAATATAAAAAAGAACAACTACTTAATATTTAAAAATATCCGACACTTTATTTAAAATCAGTATTAGATATTCAAAACTAAAAAAAAAAAAAAAAAAAAAAAAAAAAAATACGGAACGTTACAATTTTAATTGTTATTACCATTTTAAAAAAAATTCGATTTATTTGTAAAGATGTTAAGAAGTTCTGAAAAAATGTAAAAAAGTATTTTAAAGTTTTAATTCATGTGTAGACGTTTTAAGATTTCGAAATGAAATTTTGTTGCATTTTAAGGATTTTTTAATTATTTAAAATGAAAGTAATTTAACTTTTAATTAAAGGAGTGTTCTGTTTCTTAAAGAAATGTAATCCTTTAATTTTTAATTTTTCTAGCTTAAAATTACTTAAAATGATTAATTAAATTTTTTAATTCATTGATTGATTATTCAGTTTAGGGCAATGGAATTTATAACGTGGATTTATATTTTTAGAACTGAATCTAAATCTTTAGAGTTTAGTGCATTGAAAAAAAGCCAGGAAATTTAACGAAGGTATGGTCATTTTCCTTCTAAAATTTTGGCAATAGAAAAGAAATTTTCTTATATAAAGAAAAATTTTAATCCGAAAAAAATAATAATTTTATGGGCAAACTTTGTATCTATAAAATTTATCTATATTATAAATAATTTATTAATCAATTACTGCAAATGTAATAATCAAATAATTATAAAAATTAAACATTTTAAAGGGGTTACTAAGAATGTCGTAAGATGTAAGCCCTTAAAAATGTTAAATTTTTATAATTGAAGTATAAGTCATCTAAATCTAAAATATTTGGATAATGCTGGCGACTTGCTGCATTATAGTCGCCTGAGTCATAGACTAAACATTGAAGAACATGGTACCAATGAGGGTTCTAATGTCGCACAGTGGTAAACAACGTTTAAACAAGATCCCAATATATTTTCAAGTGCCGGAAAATCCATGGGAATCGGGTACTTTTCATATTTTATAATTAAACTGACAAACTTTTAGAAACAATGATACATTTTTTTGTATTAACACTAAAATTTGTTTATTTACATCGGTCAAACTGAAATCCAAAAGAAAATTGGTACCTCCGATTTTTCATTTACCTGGGAAATTTATTATAATACAATAGCTTTGCCAGTTTAACCGATGTAAATAAAGAAATTCAAGTGTTAATATAAAAAAATGTATCATTATTTCTAAAAGTTTTGAGTCAAGTTTATTTATAAAATATGAAAAGTACCAGATTTCCCATGGATTTTTCGGCCTTGGAAAATATATTTGGATCTTGTGAGTATTTTTCCCTTATTAGGTATAACGTGAACTATATTCAGTCTAAATTTTATTCAATTCCGTTTAGCCAGTCTTGAGATATTAGGTTTCGGAACAAAGAAAAAAATTGTTTACCACACTGTGTTGTCAAGTGAGGTTGTGTTGTCAAGTGAGGTTTGCTCTGGCTGTTCAAAAATATTCTCGTCGAACATTTTTCCAGTGTATTTCTATTCCCCAAATTACAAAAAATAATAATCTTTTATTTAGAAAAGATCTGGATTTATCCTTACGTCAATGACATTTAAACGATTTCTGGGTATTCCAGCAGATTTCTAGAGAACTTTATGAGAGAAAAAAAAGTTCAAGAGACTAAATTTATAAGATTACTGATACACTGTTGACGAGGGGACAAAAAAAAACAAAATCGTAAACAACTCTATCCCCAAGAATCGTATCGTTCTCATTGAGACTTTCCATCTCTAAACTCTAAACTAGGGGAAGAGCTGACAAGTATAAAAAATGATGATCACTTCCGGACGAGCTTGTAACGCGCGAACTATTTTAACATTATAGAGAGATGATCCATTTTTCAATTTTTATCGCGGTGCGGTGGCTCTGCCCTGCTTCCTTCTTGATTCCAACAAGGGGGTTGGACATCAGATTCGCGAGGGGAGACAACTAGTCGACCTTGCTTCGATTTTTAAAGCCGAAACCGGATTCCAAGTTGAGAATAAAAATAAAGCCAAATCGTCTACACGGTTGCTACAGTACAGACAGGCCATAGGGTTTTTTGTTATGTGGGCCCAAGCAAGATTCGCGAAGAAGAAGAATAAGAAGAAGAAGAAGGGCAAGGAGAGGGGGAAGGAGAAGAAGAAGCTCGCTTCGCGCAAGTAGTACGTCGCCGTCGTGCAGAGCCCGTTCTGAGCCAGCGCAGCCGGGTGCACGTGCACTTACTTAACTCGCGAAATACGAAATGCAAGCTGCAGGCAGGCAGGCATGCAGCAGGCGACTGTAGGGGGAGTTTTAGGTGGTTCGAAGCTGAGTTGTTGCCATGGGAAGGCGGAACACCGGTTTGCAAAAGGGTCCCGCGTCTCTTAGCCTTGACCGTGACCACCAGCTCTTCAGGGCCACGAGGCGCTCTTGCAATCCTTCAAGGTCAACTCCGTCGAATGAACATACACCGCAATACACTAAGGCCGATTATGTGCGTCTCCTCTACCCATTCACGTGGGAATCTGTGGGCTTCTCAAGTTCCTCTCCATCTCAATATCATTCTTCATGATGATTGCAATACATTTTTTTTAACTTTTAATTTTTTTCTCTCACTCTGGGTCTTTATTTTTACTTTTAATCAGACAGAAACACGATTGGACACGCGCAATTTTTTGAAGGTGTTTTTTAATCGTTTGGATAATTTGAAAACGGTTTTGGCGAATTTTTAAAAACTCAAGTGCGTATCAAAATTTTGTTTAAATAGTCATTTCTAATTTTTTCTGATAGAAAAGTCTTTTTTCTTTTACAATAATATTTTATTTTACACGTGGTATTTATTATCAAGCATAATATTTTTTTTAGGGAATTTAAAAAATTCGGTAAATAATATTTTCGAATTTTTTTTTAACGCTTGAAGAATAATTAAAAATATAAAAATATCAGAATTTAGAGTCCAAAATAATATTAACACAAGGGGAATACTATTATTTTTCTCGAAAAGAGCGGCATAAATTCTTTTTAATAATATTTATATTTAGATCCAAATCGTTGAGTTTTCAACCAGTTATATTTTTAAGCTCGAAAGGAGAATTTTAAAGAAGGAAGTTAAATTTGCAACAGGAAAGATAATTTTCAACCAAGAAAGATGACTTTTTTTATTATAAAATATTAATTTTGTACAAAAAGAAGAATTTTCAACAAATTACGTGAATTTTCAACAAAAGAATGAAATGTTCGAGGTACAAGCTCGATTTTTTAAAAGAAAAAATTGTCTTAACCGAAAATTATAAATTTTCAACACGAAAGTTAATTTTTAATCAAGACAGATGAATTTTTAACCAAACGGGTTGCATTTTCAACTAAAAAAACATAAGTTTTCATGCAAGAATGGAACCTTAAAATTTTAAGTTCAAAAAATTCATTTTATGTAAAAAAAAAAGAATTTTTAATGTAATTTTTGAATTTTTGACAAAAATGTTGAATTTTAATGCCAAAAAGACAACCTTTCTACAGAAACGTTGAGATTCCAACCCCAAAATATGATTTTTTAACAACTAGTTAATTTTGCACAAAATAGTTGCATTTTTAAAGAAATAAATGAAATAGTTTAATTTTCTACCAAATTGTTGAATTTTAAAACCATAAAGGCGATTTTTCTACTAAACAATTGAATTTAAAACTTCTAAATATGATTTTTCAACAAAAAATATTAATTTTCTACAAAATAAATTTAAAAAATAAATAAATTTTCAACAAAGTAAATAATTTTTCTACCAAAAAGTTAATTTTGCACCATGTAATTGAACTTTCAACTAAAAAATATAAATTTTTAACGAAAGTTGAATTTTGAAGAAAACAAAAGAATTATTTTCTGCCAAGAAGATTAATTTTCTATCAAAAAAACGACATTTTAATAAAATACATCAATTTAAAAAAAAATGTTTAATTTTTAAGCCAACGGTCGAATTTTTAATAAACACATGAACTTTGTAACCAATTATTTTTACCAAATATTTACATTTTCAAAAGAATAGATCAATGCTTATGCAAATAGTTAAATTTTAAACAAAAATTTTGAATTTTCTACCAATGAGTTGAAATTTTTCACCCAAAAATATAACGTTTCAACAAAGTAAATAATTTTTCTAAATTGAACTTCTAACCACAAAATGAACATTTTTAACGAAACTTGAATTTTGAAGAAAAAAAAAAGAATTATTTTCTGCCAAGAAGATAATTTTCTACAAAAAAAAAACATTTTAACAAAATACATAAATTTTAAAAAGAATTGTTGAATTTTTAAGCCAAAAAGATTAATTGTCTACAAAGCAGTTCAATTTTCAACCCGAAAATATGAATTTTCAACTAAAAATATGAATCTATGAACAAAAAAAATGAATTTAATAAAAGTAAAGTTTAATTAAATTAACATTTAACAATAAGCATTTTCCAGAAACAAATAAATGAATTTTCAACCAAATAGGTGAATTTTCATCTACAAAATATCAAATTACAATTAAAGGGATTAATTTTGAACCAGATGTGCGATAGCTGAATTTTTGGGTAAAAAATTAATCTGGTGTGCGATAGCTGAATTTTTGGGTAAAAAATTAATCTTCAACCATAAAAATTAATTTTCATTTAAAAAGTTAAGTTTTTAAATAAATGGTTGAATTTGCAAATACAATTATAAATGTTCAACCTTAAAATTAATTTGTAAGGTCCTTTTTTGATAAAGTAATCAAATTCTCAACCCAATTTTAAGAGTTTTAACCAAACGAGACGAATTCCGAACAAAAAATTAGATTTTTCAACCAAAAATTTCAACAACAAAAAATAGACGTTTCGTGATTACAGGGGGGATAAGAAGAATTTTCGAAAAAAAAGATGACACGAGGGGACTTGGGGAAAGAGTGATTTGTAGCTCCGTTATTTGTTAGTGATTTGAGTTGTTTCTGAATAATTCCTCACCTTTTGAAAAATTTTAGGACATTGTTTGAATGCTATCACGAGGAAACGTACAAAATTCGTAACGTATCTCCCCCCCCCCCTTTGCGACCATTGATTTTTCTCGCCCC
>JAAAKG020171188.1:1927-21365 GCA_010014905.2 Druon quercuslanigerum
AAATTTTCGAAAAAATAGTAGAACTCGTAAAAAATGGTAAAATTTGTGAGCGCATAGTAGACTTTTGTAGAAAATAAAATTTTTTTTAATAGATAAATTATTTTAAGAAAACTTATTTCAGATTATGCATTAGAATTTACTAATAAATAGTTGAATCTTTAAGAAAAAGACGAATTTTTTTGAAGAGAGTTGATTTATCAATCTGAAAAGTAGAATTTTTAGCGAAAAAAACAGTTTCAACAAAAAAGATAACTTTTAACCATGAAAGAAAATTTTTCAAAAATAATAATTATTTTTTCGCTGAACAGTTAAATTTATAACCAAATAATAAATTTTAAATTAAATGTTTTTTTTTAAGAATGATTAAAAAAAAAATAATTAAACTTTGAAGCAAAAGAAACGAATTTTCAACAAAATTGTGAAAATTTGAAACCAAGAAGATCAATTTTCAACAAAGAAGTTGCATTTTTGCACGAAAAATATGAATATTTAAGAAAAAATTGAAATTTTCATCAACCTGATTGAATTTTCGTAAAAATAGTAGAACTCGTAAAAAATAGTAAAACTTGTGAGCACATAGTTGACTTTTGTAGAAAATAATTTTTTTTTTTTAATAGATAATTTATTTTAAAAAAAAACTAATTTCAGATTATGCATTTGCATTTACTAACAAATAGTTGAATCTTTAAGAAAAAGACGAATTTTTTTGAAGAGAGTTAAATTATCAATCTGAAAAGTAGAATTTTTAGCGAAAAAAACATTTTCATCAAAAAAGATCATTTTTAACCATGAAAGAAAATGTTTCAAAAATTAATTATTATTTTTTCGCTGAACAGTTGCATTTATGACCCAATAATAAATTTTAAATTACATATTTTTTTTAAGAATAATTTTTAAAAAAATAGTTAAACTTTCAAGCAAAAGAAACGAATTTTCAACAAAATTGTGAAAATTTTAAACCAAGAAGATCAATTTTCAACAAAGAAGTTGCATTTTCGCACGAAAAATATGAATATTTAAGAAAAAATTGAAATTTTCATTATCCTGATTGAATTTTCGTAAAAATAGTAGAACTCGTAAAAAATAGTAAAATTTGTGAGCGCATAGTTGACTTTTGCAGAAAATGAATTTTTTTAAAATAGATACATTATTTATAAAAAAAACTAATTTCAGATTATGCATTAGAATTTACTAACAAACAGTTGAATCTTTAAGAAAAAAGACGAATTTTTTTGAAGAGAGTTGATTTATCAATCTGAAAAGTAGAATTTTTAGCGAAAAAAAACAGTTTCAACAAAAAAAATAATTTTTAACCATGAAATATAATTTTTCAAAAAATAATTATTATTTTTGGCTGAATAGTTGCATTTATAACCAAATAATAAATTTTAAATTACATATTTTTTTTAAGAATAGTTTTTAAAAAAAGTTAAACTTTCAAGCAAAAGAAACAAATTTTCAACAGAATTGTGAAATTTTTAACCAAGAAGATCAATTTTCGACAAAGAAGTTGCATTTTCACACGGAAAGTATGAATATGTAAGAAAAGATTTAAATTTTCATCAGCCTGATTGAATTTTCGTAAAAATAGTAGAACTCGTAAAAAATAGTAAAATTTGTGAGCGCATAGTTGACTTTTGCAGAAAATGAATTTTTTTTAAATAGATACATTATTTAAAAAAAAACTAATTTCAGATTATGTATTAGAATTTACTAACAAACAGTTGAATCTTTAAGAAAAAAGACGAATTTTTTTGAAGAGAGTTGATTTGTCAATCTGAAAAGTAGAATTTTTAGCGAAAAAAAACAATTTCAAGAAAAAAGATAAATTTTAACCATGAAAGAAAATTTTTCAAAAATTAATTATTATTTTTTCACTGAACAGTTGCATTATAAACCAAGTAATAAATTTTGAATTAAATATTTTTTTTAAGGATAATTTTTAAAAAAAGTTAAACTTTCAAGCAAAAGAATCGAATTTTCAATAAAATTGTGAAATTTTTAACCAACAAGATCAATTTTCAACAAAGTAGTAGTTGCATTTTCGAACGAAAAATATGACTTGCAAAGATGAATTTTCTAGCAAATAGTTGAATTTTCAAAAACAAAATTAATTACAAACCACGCAGTTACATTAACAAACAAATGGTTCAACTTTGAAGAAAAATATATAAATGTTTAACCAAATAGTTTGATTTCAATTTAAAAAGACTAAATTTCAACCTAATGATCGAATTTTCAAAAAAAACAATATTTAAATTCAACGAAAAAAACAGATGAACTTTAAAGTAAAAGAAAAGAATTTTGCACTTTGAGCAAAAGAACAATTTTCAATAAAGCAGTTGAATTTTCAAACTAAAAACATATATACATAACAAAATATCCAAACTTTCAAGAAAATAGTTTGACTTTTGACAAATAAAAAATCAATTATTAATCAAACAAATGAATTTTTTAGCCTAAAATACACATTTTAACAATATTTTAATAAAAAATTACATTTTAATACAGAATTAAATTTTCAACAAATTATTTTGATTTTTAAACAAAAAAATTTAATTTTCAACAAAAAAACGAACAAAGAAGTTCATTTTTCAACTTAGTAGTTAAATTTTCAATAAAAAAAATTCAATGGAAAATATAATAGTTGATAGGTCAAGTAAAAAAATATTTTAATTTTAAATAGAAATTCATCGAATTTAACGTAAACAGTTAATTCTGAACAGAAAATGTAATAGTTTATATTGCCACACAAAAATTTATGAATAATAATAATAATAATAATAAAAGTTGAATTCAACTAAAAAACGAACTTTCAACAAAATAGTTGAATCCTGAATTCTGTATTTACGTTCTTTAAACAAACGTAAATTAGTTTATATTTTTTAAATAATTGAAACAATTTTAACTCAAATTTATATTTTTCATTTATGATGTAATATTTTGAGTTAGCAGCACCTCCTTTACGTCACAAATCATCATAAAGTTCAGCTCCCCCCCCCCCAACAGTATCATGTAGTTTTTGAACAGCGTTGTGTACAAAAAAATTAATAACTGAATCAAATCAGTAAGAACTTTCACTGATTTGCAACGCAATCTCACTAATTGAAATACCTATAAATAGTTGGAAATACCTTTAACTAGTCTCTAAATTTAATCCAATTGGAAATGGATCACTGAATCGAATCAGTAAGAGTTTTTACTGATTCGCAAGACAATCTCATTTATTTAAATAGTTAGAAATCCCTTCGACTAGTTTATGAATTTAAATCAGTGAGAAATGGGTCACTGAATCAAATCAGTAAGAATTCACACTAATTCAGAACGCAATCTGGCTACTTCAAATAGCTTTAAATGTTTAAAAAAAAAACTTCAACTGCTCTCTGAATTTAAATCAGTGACAAATGGGTCACTTAATAATATCTGTAAGAATTTTCATTGATACGCTACTTAATTACACTGATTAAAATAGCTATAAATCCCTTTGACTAGTTTCTGAACTTAAATCAGTGAGAAATGGGTCACTGAATCGAATCAGTCAGAATTTTCACTGTCTAGCAAAGCAATCTCACTGATTAAAATACCCAGAAAGGGGTATAATATACCTTTAACTAGTCTCTAAATGTATATCAGTGAGACGTGGATCATGAATAAAATCAGTAAGAATTTTTACTGATTTAAACGCAATTTTACTAATTCCAATAGCTTTAAATAATTAAAAATCAATTCAACTACTCTCTAAATTTAAATCAGTGAAAAAATAGTCACTGAATCGAATCAGTAAGAATTTTCACTGATTATCAAGACAATCTCATTTACTGAAATAGTTAGAAATCCCTTCGACTAGTTTCTGAATTTAAATCAGTGAAAAATGGGTCACTGAATCAAATCAGTAGAAATTTTCACTAATTCAGAACGCAATCGCGCTTCGTCAAATAGCTTTAAATGTTGGGAAAAAAACCCCCGAGCTGCTCTCTGAATTTAAATCAGTGACAAATGGGTCACTTAATAATATCTGTAAGAATTTTCACTGATACGATACGCAATTTCAGTGATTAAAATAACTATAAATCCCTTCGAATAGTTTCTGAACTTAAATCAGTGAGAAATGGGTCACTGAATCGAATCAGTCGTAATTTTCACAGTCTAGCAACGCAATCTCGCGTATTGAAATACTTAGAAATCCCTTGAACTAGTTTCAAAATATAAATCAGTAAAAAAATGGGTCACTGAATCGAATCAGTCGGAATTTTCAATCTCTAGAAATGCAATCTCACTGATCAAAATACCCAAAAAATAGGTATAATATACCTTTACCTAGTCTCTATTTTTTAAAATTTAATTAAAAATTTTTTTAAATTTAATTTTTACTGATTTGAATGCAATTTTACTAATCCCAAATAGCTTTAAATATTTAAAAATCAATTTAACTACTCTCTAAATTAAAATCATTAAAAAATAGGCATTGAATGAAATCAGTAAGAATTTTTACTGATTCACAACAGAATATCCATAATTCAAGAAGCTATAAATAGATCTGATCCCTTTGACTTGTCTCTAAATTTAAATAAGTGGGAAATGTATCGCTGAATTAAATCAGTAAGCATTTTCACTAACTCGAAACGGAATCTCGCTGATTGAAATATTTAGAAATCCCTTGAACTACTCTCTCAATTTAAATCAGTGAGAAATGAGTCATTAATCAAATCAGTAAGAATTTTTACTGATTCGAACGCAATTAAAATAATTCCAATAGATTTGGATATTTAGAAATCAATTGAACTACCCTCTGAGTTTAAATAAGTAAAAAAATACTCATTGAAACAAATCAGTAAGAATTTTTACTGATTCGAAACGCAATATCACCAATTCAAAAAGCTATAAATATGTCTGATCCCCTTGACTTGTCTCTAAATTTAAATCAGTGAGAAATATATCGATGAATTAAACCAGTAAGCATTTTCACTGATTCGCAACGCAACGCAATCTCGCTGATTGAAATAGTCAGAAATTCCTTGAACTACTCTCTGAATTTAAATCAGTGAGAAATTGGTCACAGAATCGAATCAGTCGGAATTTTCAATCTCTAGAAACGCAATCTCACTGATTGAAATACCCAGAAAAAGATATAAATACCTTTACCTTGTCTCTGAATTTAAATCAGTGAGAAATGGGTCGTTGAGTCGAATCAGTAAGAATTTTTACTGATTCGAACGCAATTTTATTAATTCCAATAGCTTTAAATATTTATAAATCAATTCAACTACTCTCTAAATTTAAATCAGTTAAAAAAAGTCATTGAATCAAATCAGTAAATTTTTGACTTATTCGCAACACAATCTCGCTGATTGAAATAGTTAGAAATCCTTTGAACTAGTCTCTGAATTTAAATCAGTGAGAAATGGATCACTGAATCGAATCAGTAAGAATTTTCACTAATTCAGAATGAAATTTCGCTACTTCAAAAAGCTTTAAATATTAACAAAAAAACCTCGAACTGCTCTCTGAATGTAAATCAGTGACAAATGGGTCACTGAATATTATCTGTAAGAATTTTCACTGATACGCTACACAATTTCACTGATTAAAATACCCAGAAATAGGTATAATACACCTTTAGCTAGTCTCTAAATGTATATCAGTGAGAAGTGGATCATCATTCAAATTAGTAAGAATTTTTACTGATCGGACGCAATTTTACTAATTCCAATAGCTTTAAATATTTAGAAATCAATTCAACTATTCTCTACATTTAAATCAGTGAAAAAATAGTCATTGAATCAAATCAGAAAGAACTTTTACTGATTCGCAACGCAATCCCGCTGATTGAAATAGTTAAAAATCCCTTGAACTAGTATCTGAATTAAAATCAGTGAGAAATGGGTCACTGCATCAAATCAGTAAGAATTTTCATTAATTCAGAACGCAATATCGCTACTTCAAATAGCTTTAAATAGTAAAGAAAAATTCTTCAACTGCTCTCTGAATTTAAATCAGTGACAAATGGGTCACTGAATAATATCTGTAGGAATTTTCACTGATAAGCTACGCAATTTCACTGATTAAAATAGCTATAAATCCCTTCGATTTCTTTCTGAATTTAAGTAAGTGAGAAATGGGTCACTGAATTAAACCAGTAAGTATTTTCGCTTATTCGCAACGCAATCTCGCGTAATAAAATGCTTAGAAATCCCTTGAACTAGTTTCAAAATTCAAATCAGTAAAAAAAAGGAGTCACTGAATCGAATCAGTCGGAATTTTCACTGTCTAGAAACGCATTCTCACTAATTAAAATACCCAGAAATAGATATAAATACCTTTACCTTGTCTCTGAATTTAAATCAGTGAGAAATGGGTCGTTGAGTCGAATCAGTAAGAATTTTTACTGATTCAAACGAAATTATACTAGTTCTAATAGCTTTAAATACTTAGAAATCAATTCAACCACTCTCTGAATTTAAATCAGTTAAAAAATAGTCACTGAATCAAATCAGTAAGATTTTTTACTGATTCGCAACGCAATCTCGCTGATTGAAATAGTTATAAATCCCTTGAACTAGTATCTGAATTTAAATCAGTGAGAAATGGATCACTGAATCGAATCAGTAAGAATTTTCACTGATTCACAAATCAATCTTATTTATTGAATTAGCTAGAAATCCCTGGATTGAAATGATTAAAAAAGCTATTAACAACTATAAATAGCTTTGCGATAATAATTAATAATCTTTTATTTTATGATAATTTAAACAAAATTCTTTATACTCACACAAGCGATTAGTAAAAATGGAATTTTCAACTCACCTGAAACAGAAAAAGCAAACTTTTTTTAGTTATATAATTTTAGCCAGTCCAGAACACTGCAGGTGTAATTAAACTGCCGAGCTTGCAACTTATTGCACCACTAACTATATTGTAACGAGCGATGAGATAATAGTTTGCCGCATTATTATAATTGCATCGTGTCTCTCTTCATGCAAAATTATATTAATAAGGAACGTGACGTTATTATACCACAAACCCTGACACGTACGTTATTTCAAACCCTTTGTCGTCGGAAGATTAAGTTCTTATCTAAATTTAAAATCCACTTCTGTATTCACGGATCCTATTCCAATTACATGACAACTCAAGGGAAGGGGGGGGGGGTCAAGACATTTCGTTACGGTTTGCTACTCTGGGGGGAGGGGTCCTTCCTTCATGTAAATTGTTTTTAGAAATTCGCAAATGAAACAAATAAGTAGTAATTGTAAAGTTTATTATGAATTCAAATTTACGCGCCAAAGATACCTGGTGGGTAAAAAACGAACCTAGCCAACAATAATTAAAAAAAGTGTTTAGGGAATTCTAAAGTTTGGGGAAAAGTCAGAGATTTAGACAAAAAATCTTACATCACTCATGGAATTTCGATGCCACTAAGTAACTGTCAAACAAAATAAATTTTATATTTTTTTAATTTTAATTCTAAAGTTGTTTTTTTCCGTTTATAATAGTTTCTAGGTTAAAATTTTTACAAGTTTAAGATTCTGGTCTTTTAATATTGAATACAGTATTTAAAAATGAAAAATTGGTACAGGAAAAATAAGAGAACTTTTAAAATGAAGCTATGCGTTAAACCTGATATAATATTCTTGCTAATAATTTATTTGCGTTGTATTTACTTTTTTTTATTTTCTTTTTCCCAAGGAATACTTTTTAGTTATAAATTTTATTATTTGTTTAAAAATTAAAATTTTTGTTTAAAAGTCAGCCTGGTTAGTTCAAAATTCAGCTATTTTGTTTACTTTTTTTTAAATTTATATTTTGTTGTGAAAAAGTCAAATGTAATCTTGTTTGATTGAGCATTCAACTATTGTTTTAAAAATTTATCTTTTTAATTTAAAAATTCAGCTGTTTGCGCTGTTTTGTTGGAAATTCGGATTCTGGGTTGAAAATCAAAATATTTCATTGAAAATTTAGCTTGTTCTTAAATTTTTTATTTTGGCGACGAAATCAACAACTGCAATCTTTTTTGGTTGGAAATTTAACTCTTTTTTGAAAATCTGTCTTTTTAATTTAAAAATTCATATATTTTACTTTTTGGTAGAAAATTCAACTGTTTTTTTAAATGTTTATTTTAAACTGAAATAACGTTAGTTATTAAAACTGAAATCTTTTTTAGTTGAAAATTAAAAAGTTTTTTTTTGAAAATCTGTCTTTTCAATTTCTTATGATAAAAATGCAATTTTATAAAAAACTTACTTGTTTAAAATTCATATTTTGGTGTTCAAAAGTCAACTGAAATCTTATTTGGATGAAAATTTAAGTATTTTTTCAAACTTTTTCATTTTAAGATTGACTAGTTTTAGTAGAAAATTCATCTTTCGTGCATAAGCAAAACAATTATTTGTTTGAAAATTAAACTTTTTTGTCGAAAATTCCTTTTTTTAGTTTGAAAATTGAACTACTTCTCAGAAAATTTACTTTCAGTTCAAAGTTCATACTTTCTTGTTGAAAATTTTTTGAATTTTTTTTCAACTGTGTCAGTAAATTTGAAGTTCTTTGTTAAAAATATATTTTATGAATTTTGTGCAGCAAATTCAACGATTTAGGTGAGCGTTTTTTCTTTCATTACTGGTTTTAAAATTAATTTTTGTTGCTTGAAATTTCATCTGTTTTGGTTAAAATATTAACTATCACACTTTTTGTTGATAATTCATATTTGAAGGTTGATAATTCAATTAGTTTAATGAAAATTAATTTATTTATTGATAACTTAACTATATTATTCAAAAAACATCTTTTTTAATGAAAAGTCTTTTTTGTTGTTTAGTATGAATAAATAAACTTGAAAATTGTTAATTTATGTCTGAAATACTGCTTTTTTCGTTTACGAAAGATCCTAGTTAAAAATATTAAAAGACTAAAATGCTGGTATTTGAATGATAATGATCAAGGAAAATTAAAAATTGGCCAAGCAAAAATCGGAAAATTTAACAAATTTCTTTAAAATATAAATTACATACAGCAAATGGGGGGGGGGGGCATATTTTCTTAAGATTCATGAAAGATGAATGGGGTTTTGGAAAGGGCCTATAATTTGTTACATAATTTCGGAATAGTCCCTTATATTTATAAATAAAGTTGATATTGTATGTTCAACAGTTTTGTCAGACAATCCGTCGAAACTTTCGCTTATAAAATATATCTTGAAATTGAAATTAAAATTATAATTAAAAAAAAATTAATAGAACCTTTTTCATCTTATCTGCAAAAATAAAATCCAAACTATAAAATTAAAAAATACGAACATATCATAACTATTGGAAATGATTTTTTTATAATTCACAAAAAATTTAATATTTTTTTAATATTGCGCAACAAGTTACATAAGTTTTTTTTATTGTTTTTTTGAACAAAAATTAACTTTTAGTTAAAAATTCTACTAATTATTCATTTGGAATTTTAAACTGAAAGTTTATTTTTAATAAAAAAATATGACTTTACCAGGTAAAAGATACATTTTTTAAACTTGCATTTAAAGACAAATGAAATTCCAGTAAAAAATGTAGCATTTTCAAAACTGTCAAATAATTTTTTTATAATTAATACAAATTTAAGATAGTAATGTAAACTTTTTTGCCTTTTGCATTTTTTTGTAATAAAAATCTTTTGCAAGTTACAGCATTACAAACAAGTGATTTTTTCAACAAAATTGGAAAAAAAGATTCTTGCAATCAAATTAAAAGTTCCCTCCGTAAATTTTTGTGAAGAAGCTGCGGCTTTAAAAAAAATTGTCTAGACTTTTCATTTGTTAATAAAAAAATATTTAGGTCAACCAGTCTCATAATTTTTAAGAGAGCTACTGCAAAAGCTATAAATACCATAAATACAAAATTTTATTGTTCATAAACGCTCTTCCTTTATTTTTATATTCTGCATTTTATATGCTTCATTTTTTACGACAAGCATTGATTTAAAAAAAATTAATCTCCGACACACTAAAGCCTTTTATTCTCATGACATTTTCTCGCATGAGAAAGCATTATTTATTCACAGCCTAAAAAACAATACGTTTGAACTTTTTTTTTAATCTTTCGGGATATTTTCATGTTATCATTGAAATCTTTTAAAATGCCTTGAAAATTCCCTCGAATTTTCAATCATACCAGGACATGTTTAAAATCCTAATTTTTTTTTGAAATTATTGAAATACCTTAAAATATCCCTGAAATTTAAAAAATCCTTGGAATACCTTTAAATTATAAAAATCTCTTAAAATTGTAATAAAATATTTTTAAATAATGTAAGAATTTCTAATGTTTTTGAAAATTCCTAAGAATTTTCAAAGATTACATGACATCTTTAAAATATTTTGGAATTTTTATAAATGATTGAAATATCATCAAAATTTTTTGGAAGCTTTAGAAATACCCCAAAATACCATCAATTTTTTCGATTCCTTTGAAACTTAGTAAAGCTTCTGAAAATTCCTTAAATTTTTGAAAAATATCCTATAGTTTTGAAAACCCTTTGTAGTCCCGTAAAATTTTTGAAAATTTCTGGACATTTGTTAAAATACCAAAAGGTCGACAAGTTCTTTAAAATCCTTTTAAATTATAGGAGCCGATTAAAAATATATTGGAATTCTTTAAAAACCATACATTTTTCAAATTCTTCAAGTCTATTAAAAATGTATTGGAATCTTTTAAAATACCGAGAATTTTTGAAATTAGTATTAATGATTGAAATCCGTTAAAATCTATTAAATGCTCTTTAGAATCTTTAAAAATACTCTTAAATACTTCAAATTCTTTGAAATCCATTGAAAATTTGTAAAGTTTTTGAAAAATCCTTGAAATTTTTACATATACCCTATATTCTTTCAAATTCCTTTTAATGCCTTAAAATGATAACTAATCTTTTAAAATTCCTTGATACTTTTAAAAGGATTTTTTTTAATTCCTTGGAATTTCTTAAATACCCTATAAAAATGTATACAATATGTATTGGAATTTTTTAAAATACCCTAAATATTTAGAATGCTTCAAAATCCCTTGAAACTTTTTAATGCTCTTGAAAGTTCTTGTAAAGTTTAAAAATACCGTACCAATTTTTTAATCCTTTGGAACATCTTAAAATTACTAAAATCAATTAAAAATTCATTGGACGCTTTTTAAATGTTTTGAAAGTTTGTCAAGCTTTTGAAAATTCTTTGGAATTATTAAATATTCCCTAAATTCCTTGGCATTTGTTAAAATATCCTAAAATCCTTTCAATCCTTTAAAATTCTTTCAAATTATAGAAAATTTTAAAAAATATACTGGAATATTTTTTAATTCCTTGGAAGTTTTAAAAATGCCATAAAATTTTGTGATTCTTTGCAATATCTTGAAAAGCGTTAAAAAATTCCTTCGAATTTTTAAAGATAAAATGACATCTTTAAAAGCCTTTGGAATTCTTTTAAATTATTAAAATCTATGAAAAATTCCTTGGAGTCTTTTAATATACCCTAAAAGAATTTATATTCTTTGAAATTCTTTGAAAATTTGTGTAACTTTTGAAAATTCCTTGGAATTTTCAAAAATGCCATGAAGTATTTAAAATACTTTTGGATTCCTTGAAATTATTGAGAGCTATTATAAATTCCTTTAAATCTTTTCAAATACCCTAAAAAACTTTAAATTCTTTAAAATTCCTTAAAAATTTGTAAAGCTTTTTAAATTCTTTGAAATTATTCAGTCAAAGCCTTTGGAATCTCTAAAAATGATTACTACTTTTTTGAAATTCCTTGAAGGTTCTTTAGTATCTTTTCAAAACTCCTTGGAATTTGTCAAAATACACTCAAATCTTTTAAATCCTTTTAAACTCCTTCAAATTATAGAAAATTTTTGAAAAATATACTGGAACATTTTTAAATTCCTTGGAAGTTTTAAAAACACCATAAAATTTTACGATACGTTTCAATACTTTCAAATTGCTAAAATCCATTACAAATTAATTGAAATCTATTAACATATCGTCAAAAATTGTAAAGCTTTATAAAGCTCCTTGAAATTTTTAAAGATACCATGACATCTTTAAAATCCTTTGAAATTCTTTCAAATTATCCAAATCTATGAAAAATTCCATGGAATTTTTTAATATACCCTAAAAGATGTTATATTCTTTGAAATCCCTTAAAAATTGGTGTAACTTTTGAAAATTCCTTGGAATTTAAAAAAAAAACCTGAAATATTTTAAATACTTTAGTATATCTTGAAAATATTGAAATATATTAAAAATTCCTTTCAATCTTTTTAAATACCCTAAAACAATTTAAATTCTTTGAAATTATTCAATCAAAGCCTTTGGAATCTCTAAAAATGATTACTACTTTTTTGAAATTCCTTGAAGGTTTTTTAGTATCTTTTCAAAACTCCTTGGAATTTGTCAAAATACACTTAAATCTTTTAAATCCTTTTAAACTCCTTCAAATTATAGAAAATTTTTGAAAAATATACTGGAACATTTTTAAATTCCTTGGAAGTTTTAAAAACACCATAAAATTTTACGATACGTTTCAATACTTTCAAATTGCTAAAATCCATTACAAATTAATTGAAATCTATTAACATATCGTCAAAAATTGTAAAGCTTTATAAAGCTCCTTGAAATTTTTAAAGATACCATGACATCTTTAAAATCCTTTGAAATTCTTTCAAATTATCCAAATCTATGAAAAATTCCATGGAATTTTTTAATATACCCTAAAAGATGTTATATTCTTTGAAATCCCTTAAAAATTGGTGTAACTTTTGAAAATTCCTTGGAATTTAAAAAAAAAACCTGAAATATTTTAAATACTTTAGTATATCTTGAAAATATTGAAATATATTAAAAATTCCTTTCAATCTTTTTAAATACCCTAAAACAATTTAAATTCTTCGAAATTCCTTAAAAATTTGTAAAGCTTTATAAATTCTTTGAAATTGTTTAATCAAATCCTTTGGAATGTCTAAAAATGATTACTAATATTTTGAAATTCCTTGAAGGTTTTTAAGCGTCTTTTAAAAATTTCTTGGAATTTGTCAAAATACCCTAAAATCTTTTAAATCCTTTCGAATTCGTTTATATTCCTTGGAAGTTTTAAAAATACCATACAATGTTAAGATCCTTTAGAATACCTTCAAATTGCTAAAATCTACAACAAAATAATTAAAATCTATTAAAATATCGTAAAAAATTGTAAAGCTTTAGAAAATTCCTTTAATTTTTAAAGATATCATGACATCTTTAAAACCCTTTGGAATTCTTTCAAACAATTAAAATCTATTAAAAATTATTTGGAATCTTCAAATATACCCTGAAAGAATTTATATTCTTTAAAACCCCTTGAAAAATTGTGTAAGTTTTGAAAATTACTTGGAAATTTTAAAAATAACATGAAATATTTAAAATACTTTAGGTTTCCTTGAAATTATTGAAATCTATTATAAATTTCATTAAATCTTTAAAAAAACCTTAAATGTTTTAAAAGTTTTCAGAATCCTTATAATTATAGAAAATTTTTAAATATATACAGGAATTTTTTTTAATTCCTTGGAAGTTAAAAAAAACTATAAAATTTTAAGATCCTTTAGAATACCTTCAAATTGCTAAAATCTACAACAAAAGAATTAAAATCTATTAAAATATCGTAAAAAATTGTGAAGCTTTAGAAAATTCCTTTAATTTTTAAAGATACCATGAAATCCTTAAAACCCTTTGGGATTCTTTCAAATGATTAAAATCTATTAAAAATTTCTTGGAATCTTTAAATATAACCTAAAAGAATTTAAATTCTTTGAAACCCCTTGAAAAATTGTGTAAGTTTTAAAAATTACTTGGAAATTTTAAAAATAAAATGAAATATTTAAAATACTTTAGGATTCCTTGAAATTATTGAAATCTTTTAAAATACCCTAAAATACTTTAAATTCTTTGAAATTACTCACAAATCTGTAAAGCTTTTTAAATTGTTTGAAACTATTAAATATACTCTTAATTCCTTCAAATCCTTTGGAATCTCTAAAAATGATTACTAATCTTTTGAAATTCCTTAAAAATTCCTTGGCATTTGTCACAATACCCTACAATCTTTTCAATTCTTTTAAATTCTTTCAAATTATAGAAATTTGAAAAAAATATAATGAAATATTTTTTAACTTCTTGGAAGTTTAAAAAATACCATAAAATAGTTCTAAACTTGCTAAAATTGCTAAAATCTATTAAAAATTAATTGAAATCTATTAAAGTATCGTAAAAAATGCTAAAGCTCTACAAAATTCCTTGGAATCTTTTAATATGCCCTAAAAGAATTTAGATTCTTTGAAATCCCTGGAAAATTTGTGTAACTTTTGAAAATTCCTTGGAATTTAAATTTTTTTAAATAGCCTAAAATACCTTAAATTCTTTGAAACTATTAAAGATACCCTAAGTTCCTTCAAATCCTTTGGAATCTCTAAAAATTATTACTAATCTTTTGAAATTCCTTAAAAATTCCTTGGCCTTTTTTTAAACACCCTACAATCTTTTCAATCCATTTTAATTCTTTCAAATTATAGAAATTTTAAAAAAATATACTAGAATATTTTTTAATTCCTTGAAAGTTTTAAAAATACCATAACATTTTGTAATCCTTTGGAATACCTTCAAATTGCTTAAATCTATTAAAAATTAATTAAAAGATATTAAAATTGGAATTTTCAAAGATACCATAACATCTTTAAAACCCTTAGGAATTCTTTCAAATTATTAAAATCTATAAATTCTTTGGAATCTTTGAATATACCCTAAAAGAATTTTTATTCTTCGAAATTCCTTAAAAATTTGTAAAGTTTTTTAAATTTATTGAAATTATTAAATATACCCTAAATTCCTTTAAATCCTTTGGAACGTGAACAGGATTATTAATCTTTTGAAATTTCTTAAAGGTTTTTAAGTATCTTTTAAAAACTCCTTGGCATTTGTCAACATACTCTAAAATCTTTTAAATCCTTTTAAATTCCTTTAATTTATAGAAATCTTTTAAATATATACAGAAGTATTTTTAAATTCCTTGGAAGTTTTAAAAATACCATAAAATTTTGCGAATTGTGAATACCTTCAAAATGCTAAAATCTACTGCAAATTAATTGAAATCTATTCAAATACCGTAAAAAAATAATAAAGCTTTAGAAAATTCCTTTAATTTTTAAAGATACTATGATATCTTTAAAACCCTTTGGAATTTTTTCAAATGATTAATATCTATTAAAAATTTCTTGGAATCTTCAAATATACCATAAAAGAATTTATATTCTTTGAAACCCCTTGAAAAATTGTGTAACTTTTGAAAAATCCTTGCAATTTTTAAAAATACCATGAAGTATTTAAAATACTTTAGGACTCCTTGAAATTATTGAAATCTATTATAAGTTTCTTTTAATCTTTTAAAATACCCTAAAATACTTTAAATTCTTTGAAATTCCTTACAAATCTGTAAAGCTTTTTAAATTTTTCGAAACTATTAAATATACCCTTAATTCCTTCAAATCCTTTGGAATCTCTAAAAATGATTACTAAACTTTTGAAATTCCTTAAAAATTCCTTGGAATTTGTGACAATACCCCACAATCTTTTAAATCCTTTTAAATTCCTTCAAATTATAGAAATTTTGAAAAAATATACTGGAATATTTTTTAATTCTTTGGAAGTTTTCAAAATACCATAAACTTTTGCTAAAATTTCTAAAATTGCTAAAATCTATTAAAAGTTAATTGAAATCTATCAAAATATCGTAAAAAATTGTAAAGCTTTAGAAAATCCCTTGGAATCTTTTAATATACCCTAAAAGAATTTAGATTCTTTGAAATGCCTTGAAAATTTGTGTAACTTTTGAAAATTCCTTGGAATTTTAAAAAATACCATGAAATATTTAAAATACTTTAGGACTTCTTGAAATTAGTTAAATCTATTATAAATTCCTTTTAATCTTTTAAAATACCCTAAAATATTTTAAATCCTTTCAAATTCCTTCAAATTATAGAAACATTTTTAATATACACAGGAATATTTTTAAAATCTTCGGAAAATTTAAAAATACCATTAAATTTTTTTATCCTTGGAAATACCTTGAAATTACTAAAATTGATAACAAATTAATTGAAATCTATTAACATATCGTAAAAAATTGTAAAGCTTTAGAAAATTCCTTGGAATTTTTAAAGATACCATGACATCTTTAAGACCCTTTGGAATTCTTTAAAATTATTAAAATCTATCAAAAATTTCTTGGAATCTTTAAATATAACCTAAAAGAATTTAAATTCTTTGAAACCCCTTAAAAATTTGTGTAACTTTTGAAAATTCCTTGGAGTTTTTAAAAATACCATGTAATATTTAAAAGACTAGGATTCCTTGAAATTATTGAAATCTATTATAAATTCCTTTAAATCTTTTAAAATACCCTAAAATAATTTAAATATTTTGAAATTAATAAATATACCCTTAATCTCTTCAAATCCTTTGGAATCTCTAGAAGTGATTACTAATCCTTTGAAATTCCTTAAAAATTCCTTGGCATTTCTCAAAATACCCTGCAATCTTTTTAATCCTTTTGAATTCTTTCAAATTATAGAAATTTTTAAAAAATATACTGGAATATTTTTTAATTCTTTTAAAGTTTTAAAAATACCATGACAGTTTGCTAAAATTGCTAAAATTGCTAAAATCTATTAAAAGTTAATTTAAATCTTTTAAGATATTGTAAAAAATTTTAAAGCTTTAGAAAATTCCTTGCAATCTTTTAATATACCCTAAAAAAATTTAGATTCTTTGAAATGCCACGAAAATTTGTGTAATTTTTGAAAATTCCTTGGAATTTTAAAAAATACCATGAAGTATTTAAAACACTTTACGTCTCCTTGAAATGATTGAAATCTATTATAAATTTCTTTAAATCTTTTTAAATACCCTAAAATACTCTAAATTCTTTGAAACTAATAAATATACCCTAAATTCCTTCAAATCCTTTGGAATCTCTAAAAATGAATACTAATCTTTTGAAATTCCTTAAAGGTTTTTAAGTATCTTTTAAAACTTCCTTGGCATTTGTCAAAATACCCTAAAATATTTTAAATCCTTTCAAATTCCTTTAAATTACAGAAATTTGGAAAAAATATACTGGAAAATTTTTTATTGCCTTGGAAGTTTTAAAAATACCATAAAATTTTGTGATCCTTTGGAATACCTTCCAATTGCTAAAATCTATTACGAATTAGTTGAAATCAATTAAAATTGGAATTTTTAAGATACCACAACATCATTAAAACCCTTTGGAGTTCTTTGAAATTATTGAAATCTATTAGAAATTCCTTGGAATCTTTTAAAATACCTTAAAATATCCCTAAAATTTAAAAAATCCTTAGATAACATTTAAATTATGAAAATCTTTTAAAACTGTATTGAAATATTTTTAAATAATGTAAAAATTTGTAAAGTTTTTGAAAATTACTTAAAATTTTGAAACATATCCTATAGGCTTTAAAATCCTTTGTGGTCTCGTAAATCTCATCAAAATTCTTTGGAAGCTTTAGAAATACCCTAAAATACCGCCAATTCTTTGCAATCCCTTGAAAATTAGTCCCGTAAACTGATTGCAATCCCTAAAATCTTTTTCATTCCTTTCGAATTCCTTTAAATTATACAAATGTTTTAAATATATACAGGAGTATTTTTAAATTTCTTGAAATTTTTGAAAATACCATAAAATTTTGCGATCCTTTGGAATACTTTCAAATTACTGAAATCTACTACAAATTAATTGAAATCTATTAAAATCCCGTAAAAATTGTAAAGCTTTAGAAAATTCCTTGGAATTTTTAAAGATATCATGACATCCTTAAAACCCTTTGGAATTCTTTCAAATTATTAAAATCTATTAAAAATTTGTTGAAATCTATCACTATACCCTAAAAAATTTAGATTCTTTGGAATCCCTTGAAAATTTGTGTAATTTTTGAAAATTCCTTGGAATTTTTAAATGTACCAAAAAACCTTTTAAATCCTTTAGAATTGCTTAAACATATTGAATTCTACTTAAAATTATTTAGAACCTTTAAAATACTTTAAAATATTGCAAATCCTCTAAAACATTTTGAAATCCCATTAAACTTTGCAAAGCCCTTAAAAATTTCTATAAATATTAAAAAATGCATCTATTAGAAAAATTTCTGGGAATTTGGGATTTTTAAAACCTTACGGGCCCTATAAAACAGAATTAAATGTTTTTTAAAAAGAAATTCCCTGATTTTCGCAAATTTTGTTTAATATCTGGGACCAAAAAAGATCCCTGACTTTTTTCTGATTTCCAGGGTTTTCCTGACTTAATACTACCCTGAGTAACAGATTGTAAGGCCCTAATTAATACGAAATTTAAACCTATGTGTTCAAAATTTTGACTAATACTAATACTACAAATAAAAACTTCTGAAAATTAAGCATTTTCACACAAAAAAAAAAACAATTTATTAAATCTTTAGTAAACTACTTTTGATAATGCTCAGATGCCTTTATAAGCTTTCGAAAAACAATATAAAATTTTCTCTCAGTGCCAATAAAGTATCTGTTACCTTGAATTAAAATTTCTTTTTAGACTTTATGAAGCCGATTAGAACAAGACGTTACTTTTCTTCGATTACATTCTTTCGAAAACGCATAATAAAGTAGAAAAACCTGTTTGAAGTTTATTTTATGAAGCGCCAGGGGCAAAATCGTTAGTGTGTGTATCATCGTCGCAGTATTTTTACTTTATTCGCCCCAGTGAACCTTCGACAAAGAAATAAAGGAGCGCCTCACCCGCAGGATGGATATTCTTTTTATCAAAGGCGTGCATCGTCAGACACTCCCGAGACTTCATATGATAGATTGCAATTTCAGAGAAACTTGGATCAAACTATAAATAGGGTAGTTTTCTTTTTACTTTATTATTATTATTGTTATTTAATTAAGTCAAATCAATTTCCTCTAACCCAAGTCGTTGATCAATCTCTCTAGCAATCACCAGTGGTGAAGTCGAGGCCTGATGGGACCTGGTGCCGCCAGGACTTCAAGAAATAAGTCCAAGGAATTTTCAAAACTTACACAAACTTTCAAAGGATTTCAAAGTATATAAATTTTTTTAGGGTATATTAACAGATTCCAAGGAGTTTTTAATAGACTTTAATACTTTTAAACAGTTCGAAGGGCTAGTTTTCTTTTTACATTATTATTATTATTGTTATTTAATTAAGTCAAATCAATTTCCTCTAACCCAAGTCTTTGATCAATCTCTCTAGCAATCACCAGTGGTGAAGTCGAGGCCTGATGGGACCTGGTGCCGCCAGGACTTCAAGAAATAATTCCAAGGAATTTTCAAAAGTTACACAAACTTTCAAAGGATTTCAAAGATTTAAATTTT
>JAAAKG020171199.1:0-17475 GCA_010014905.2 Druon quercuslanigerum
CTAGACATGATAGGAGAAACAGGATGGTTTATATGTAATGGCAACATAAAAGGAGATGAGGAAGGGGAGATCACATTTATAGGGAAGGGAGCAACAGTAACAGATTAAATCTTGTCTCAGGAAAGAATTCGGCACTTGATAGGGAGTATAAAAGTGGGGAATGAGTTAGAGTCCGAGTACTTCCCGGTCATATCCACACTAAATTGAGGCATCAATAAGCGCGGCAGAGGGAGAAAGAAATAGGAGGAAAAAGGAACACAAAAATTGGAGTGGAGGATAGATAAATTAAGACTTGAATCAAAATATGGAAAAGGAGAGTGTTCAGTATGAAAAGGAGAAGGGAGTAGAATCGTTAATTGAAAGGTTGAAGGGGTCGATTGAGAAGATAAAGGATGAGCTGGATACTAACGAAGAAAGGGTAGGGGTAAAGAGAGACTGGTGGGACAAGGAATGTTGGGAGAGTGAAGAGTGGATGAAAGAGTGTGTAAGAAAATTGAGAAAAGGGAAATTGGAGAATGAGGAGTATAATAGGAGAAGAAGAAAATATCGGCCAAAAATAAAAAAGGTAGAAAAATGGAGTAGGTTGGTATGGTTAAGGATAGGAGAAGGGGTAAGAGCATGCAGATATTGGATGGATAAAGAGAGGAATCTGTGTAGAGTATTAGAGAGATGTACAGGAGAGGAACATGGACAGTTGAGTGTGTATGAGTGTGTGATGTGGATTTTGGATGGTAATGAAAAGGGAGTGATGTGGATGAAGAAATTGGAAGAAGTAAGGGAAAGTAAGGGAGTAGGGCAAATCCAATCAGGTAATCCTAAAAACGGACAGTAAACGGAAAATTTTTTTTCAATATGTACAAGGAGCGGAGGCCTCAAACCCGTAAAAGGGAGAAATTAAATAAATAAATACATACAATAAATACATATTTTTGGGTTGAAAGTTAATATCATTTGTAAACATCTTATCTTTCTGACAAGAAAATTCTACAATTTGGTTGAAAATGAACTTTTTTGTTAAAAATTCAAAGTTTTTGTGAAAAAATCGTATTTTATGCTAAAAAATAAAACAATTTGGTTAACATTTTTTTCTTTCTTCACTCAAAAAACTTATTTAGCGTTAAAAATCAACTATTACAGTTTTCTTTAAAATTAGCACATTTTTGGTCCAAACACAAAATTTACATTTTTTTTGTTGAGAATTGATTTTGATGGGTCAAACTTTATTATTTGGTTCAAAAGTTAATTATTTATTGAAAAAATTACCTTTTTTTAAAAAAATTCTTTTTTTTAGATGAACATTCTATTATTTGATAGAAAATTTATCTGATTGTTTAAAAATTAGCGTTTTTGTTAATGAACAATTAATTTCGAAAGTTTTCCTTCTTTCAACTAAATAGAAATTTCAAAATAAAATAAGCAAGTGTTTCCTTCAGTTTTCAAAAATTTGATAACAAAAATTTCCTCCTTTCAAACTCAATAAGAAGGTTTAAAAAGAAAAATTACTTTCTTGTAATTTATAAAAACGAATAAAAATAAAAAGTTGTTATCTTGAAGCCAATACAAATTCGAAAAGAAAAAAAAGGTCTCTTACAATTTATAAAATGTTAAAAATTAAAATTATCGATCTTTAAACGCGGCGAAAATGTTGCAAGCAAAAAAAAATCTTTGTCATTTTAGAAAAAAAAAAAAATTGTAACAAAAATTATGTTCTTTCCACTTTAAAAAAATCTTAAAAATAGACAAAGGTTTCTCTTCTATTTAAAAAAAAATTCTAACAAAATTTCCTTTCTTTTTACTCAATAATTTAGTTTGAAATAAAATATTGCCTGCCTATAATTTAGCAAAAAGAATAAAATAAAAAGTTCCCTTCTTCAACTGAACAAACATATTAAAAAGAAATGGCCTCTTCCAAATTATAAAGTATTGAAAAGCAAAATCCCTTCCAAATTGATACAAATCTTAAAAATAAAAAAGTAAAAAAGTTGAAAAAATGCCTTCTTCTAATTGAGAAAAAAAGAATGAAAATAAAAAGTTGACTCCTTACTCTCGAGAAAATTATGTTAAAAATAAAAAGTAACGTCTTTCAAATCATAAAATATTGAAAATCAAAACTAGCTCGCTTCCAACTCAAAATAAAATTTGAAATTATAAAATATCCCGCTGCCAATTAAAACAAATTAATAGAAAATTGTCTGCCCTATCTTTTAAAATTAGAATTGTGAAATTCAAACGTTTTTTTCTTTAATTTAGTTTTTAAGTAATAATTGTGTCATTATTATTTCTACTTTACACTTTAAAATTTCAACTCAAAAATTTCTTAAAAAATTTAATGAAACAATTACAATTGCAAAATTCGAAGATTAGATTATCCACTCTAAAAGCTGAATGATTGAAGTGTTTTTATTTTAAATGATTAAACAGTCAAATATTTCTAAATATTGAGAAAAATTAAATAAGATTTGAAATTAAATGGTCTCGTTTAATTTAAAATCTAATAATTTAAATTTATTTAAAAAATTTTATCTTAAAAATGAAGAACTAAAATGGAAAATTTACAAGGCAAAAGATTTTTAATTAGGCAATTTAAACTGATTTTTAAATTACACATTTAAACTGATTTACTAAATAATTTAAAAAGTTAAAAATTGAAATATTTGGAAAAGGTTAAATTGCTTTATATCAGAAGATATTTTAATTATTTGGGTAGATTTTTATTCTAAAAACTTATCAAATTCGTTCTAAATCGATATAAATCACAACATTTAATTTGAAATAAAATTTAATAATTTTTTCTATGAAAATTCCGTGAGATTATTCGTTACAAAGGATCACAAAAAACCAATTCAACATTTCTCACTCCTATTGATTCTGGCAACTTAAGCTCTGATACTGACACAAAAAAAAGAATGAAGATAAAACCCTTTTAGACAATTGGATTTCTGTAGAGAGATTATTTTTGCATTGCTTCCAAACTGATTTAATTTAAGAAAGTAGGTCTTATATAATTAAATATGAAAAATTGAAATTGTTTAATGAAAATCTTGTTGTCAAAAGTAATTTTAAGAAATATGAAACCTTTTTAAATTGAAATTTATCACAATAAAGGCTAAAATAATAATAATAGTAATAATAAGAATAATAATAATAATAATAAGCTACAAGAAGACCTACGCAATTATTTGTATTTTTAAACTAATGATAAATATTTTATTTAAGTAATTAAAAATATTTTTTTATATCAAAGTAATAATTAGATCTGCCTTCAGCGCAATTACCATTTAATTTTTTAATAAACAATGTAAATAGTAAAACAATGGACTTTAAGGTTATTTAATATCATTTAATAATCTAAAATAACAGAAATATCGATTATTTTTACTTCTTACAGAAAAATTAATATACAAACCAATAATTGAATTTTCAAGAACATTGATAAATTTTGAAGCCAAACAAATGTCTACAAAGCACTTCGATTTTCTAATCTAAAATATGCTTTTTCAACAAAAATGATGATTTTCAAATGAAATTTTTAATGAAATTTATGATCTAAAATATAAAGTTTATACAAAAAAAGTTTTTCAATTTAAAATAGTGAAATTTTAAACCAAATTGATGTATTTTTAAGCCAACACAAAATGACACATTTTTTAAAAGAAAGATAAGTTTTGAATAGGAAAGCTAATTTTCAACGAAGAAACATAAATTTTTAACCAAAAAAGTAGAATTGAAGAAATCAAAAATCTTTTTTAAAGAAAATTATCTTCGATGTGTGACATTGGTTCACCAACCTCATCAGGCTAATTTATTAAAATAAAGAAACACTACACATATAATCAATATTTTTACAGGTACACAGTATAAGTCAAAAACAAATTAAAAAACAAATTACCGTTTACATTTACTAAATAAAACATAAATTTTTAAGGCATCTAAATTAAGTTACATATGAAGGAAGCATTTTGGTCCGATTGAAATGACCGTCTAAAGTCAACTGAAGAGACAAACCATCGTTTCGTTATCATATACACGCACTCGTACATAAATTCGTGGATAGCACAAATTGAATTCTGTCTTATGAAAAGTTAAACACCTAAATTTAATTTCTGTAATAATAAAAAATATATTTTGCCAAGACCATGAATATCTTCTTTTTTATTGATGTTATTAGAATTGCTATTTATATAGTTCATCTCTCAAATAATTCTTCTTTCATAGTTAGGTTCTCGATCTTTAATTTTTACATTGTCCCAATCAAACGTGTGACCAAAATTATATTGATATTCATAAGCAACCAATTTTGCTTTTTCTTATTGATATGTTCATCAATACGGGTTTTTAATGATCTTTTTGTTTCATCAACATAAGATGCAGGACATTGTTAACAAGAAAAGTTATAAACTAAATTCGTTTCATCCCATTTTTTAGAAGTATCTTTGCCTACTTTTATTATGGAGCTTAAAATTTTTAATTGTAGGTATCGTAGTAATGTTATAACTTTTCAACATCATGGACAAATGTGTAAAATTATTAGAGAAAGGAAGATAAAATTTAAGTTGATTGGAACGAATCTCATTATTATGTACTACCTTGTTGTGAGAGTGATATTTAATTTTGTTCCTGCGGACTTTATATTTTTTCTTGCTAAAACAAATTATATAATCATTATTGATCAATAACTGTGTGATTATTTTTAAATTATTGGTGTGAAAATCATTGTCAGGTAATAATATTGCTCTGCCAACAAGATTGTACACTATATATTTTTTTTTTTCTATTGTGTTGGATGATTTGAAAGGAATTTAATTAATCTGCCAGATGACATTGTTTCTTGGAACCAATTGGTGATAATGTAATTATCTTTTCTAATAAACCTTATTTCTAGAAAATGAATGAATTTGTTTTGTTCTAATTCGAAAGTAAATTGTAAATTTTTCTTATATGAATTAAAGGTTTGGATAACTATATCAACATGCTTATTTTTAATGCAAATCATTGTATCATCTACATATCTAAAATGTAGAAGAGGAAGACAATCATAGATTTTTTTAAATTTGTTTAGACATGTCACTTCCAAATCATCCATTACGATATCTGCAAACAAAGGTGTTTTCGAAAAAAATTCCGTACAATTTATAATGTCGCTGAATGGAATTTTACATTGATTACGGATATGTTCAACTTTTTTTTTTGTAAACTTTATAAAACTAAAAATCAAGGGATATTTGTAAACAACGAGCTGACATCAAGTGAAAGGAAAACACAATCGTCGTTTATGTATATATCCTTAATTTTTTCTTCTAAATCGAAACTATTATTAACGTGTAAAATGGGGGTTTTAATGCAATTTTTTAACTCATCATAAATTATTTTGGCCAAAAAATGTGTTGGACTATTGATAAGAGAAATAATCGAACGAAAAGGCACGTCTTGTTTATGTATTTTTGGCAAACCATAACCTTTAACTTTCTTTAATAATTTTACACATTTGTCCAAGATGTTGAAAAGTTATAATATTACTACGATACCTACAATTAAAAAAAGTTTAAGTTCTATAATAAAATTAGGCAAAGATACTTCTAACAAATGGGATGAAACGAATTTAGTTTATAAATTTTCTTGTTAACAATGTCCTGCATCTTATGTAGGTGAAACATAAAGATCATTAAAAACCTGTATTGACGAATATTTTAATTGTCAATTTATTTATTTATATTTTGTTATTCAATAAAAAAGAATCAGGGGAAAACTCTAAACACCCTGCTGAATGAACGTCCCGCGCCTAGAAGTCCAGCGCCCGAACTGCGCAACGCCTACATGTCCGGTGCCTAAATGGCCATGACTAAACGGTCATGCCCAAACAGCAGCGTTCGAACGGTCGCGCCCAAACAGCAGCGTCTAAACGGTAGCGTCCAAGCGGTCGCGCCTAAACGGTAGCATCCAAATAGTCGCGCCTAAGCGGTAGCGTCTAAACGAAAGCGCCTAAACGGTAGCGCCAAATCAGTAATTAGTAGATTTCAAATGGTTGCGCCTAAGCAGTAACGTCCAAACGGTCGAATTGAAACGTTAGCGTCCAAACGGTCGCACCCATAAGTATCGTCCAAACGGTCGTGTCTAAACGGTAGCATCCACGCGTTTGCGCCTAACCGGTAGCGTTCAAACGGTCGCGCCTAAACAGCAGCGTCTAAACGGTTCCAGATAAACGGTAGCGTCCAAACGGTCGCGCCTAAACGGAAGCATCCAAACGGTCGCGCCTAAGCAGTAGCGTCCACACGGTCACGTCTAAACAACAGTATCCAAACAGTCACATCCAAACGCTAGCATCAAAACGGTCGCGCCTAAGCAGTAGGGTCCAAACGGTCGCCCCTAAGCAGTAGCGTCCAAACGGTTGCGCCTGACCGGTATCGTTCAAACGGTCGCACCTAATCGGTAGCGTCCAAATGGTCAAATGCTCTCAATATTAAGGATTAGAGCAAATGAAAAATTAGTCAGGGAAAAGTTGAAGTACAGCATTATTTAACTTAAACAAACTATTTATATCAAAAAAATTCTATCATTGATGTAGGCTCAAATAAATTTTTGTTTCTTTAAAATAAAAAATTTTCTGAGTGTATTTATAGTGAAAAATACTGATTGCGGAAAGTTACGTAAGAATTTAAATTTAAATAGCTACAGAACCAAAACAAAAATGGGTAATAAATTTCGAGCACCGATAAAATACGATGTTATCATCAAGTTTCCGGAAGATTAATGGGCTTAATATTTCTACCGAACTACAAGTACACAAATACACCGAGCGTTACGTCTTATTTGAAATTACATAAAATGCGAATCAATAAAAGTGCTGACACGAAACGAGAACATTTATTTCAAAAGTTTTCATCGGCCAGTGATAATAGCTTCTTTCCTTTCGTTTACTGAGATCCAAATCTGTCAGAAATATCCTTCTTTATTATTCATTCGACAATTAATTCCTGGGACTTTTAGAATCAAATTTATGGAATATAAAAATTAATCCAATAATGAATATATTAGCATAATTAGATCACCTATGCAGTAGTGCGGTCCAAATAGAGGACTTTTTTGAAAAGCGAAAAAGCTTTTCAATTGTTTCAAAATTAGGGTGACTAAAAAACTCTAGTTTTAAAATTTTCTGACTTATCCCTTATTTTTTACAGATCGATTTTTCATTTTCCGGAACATTAATAATTGAATACTAGAATTCTAATCTTGCAAAATTTTCGCAGCTCAGCCCAAGACTGTCAAAGTAGGAGCATTTTTTTATAAAATAGTTCAATTTTTATCCAGAAAATATTTTTTATACAAAAACAAAGACTTTACAACCAAAAAATTAAGTTTTCAATTTCAAAAATCAAATTTTTTTAATACAGTTGAATTTTCAACAATAAAGTTAATTTTTAACAAAAAAGTTAAGTTTCAAAATCAAAAAGAGAAATTTGGATTGAAATAGTTCAGTTTTCAAACTGATTTATATTTTAAATAAAACAGTTGAATATTTATGCCAAGGAGATGAATTTTTTAGAAGAGAGCTGAACTTTCAGCCCGGAAAATTTTAAACCAAAAAAAATTTCCCACTAAAAGGGATCAATTTTTCGCACAATAAGGAAAGTTTTTTAAAAAGGTGTTAAGTCTTAACTAAAAAAGATCAATTTTCTATTCAAAAATACGAACTTTCAAAATAACTGTTGAATTTACGACCAAAAAAAAAATTCAGAAATTATTTTGAATTGTCAAACATGGAATTAAATTTTTCACAAAACAGTTGATTTTTATACCAAACATTTTTAAAATAAAAAATTTAATTTTAAAAATAATGGTTAAACTTTAACTTCAAAACAAAGAATTTCAACCAAGAGAAGTCAAAATTAAATTTTCCACAAAATAGTCGAATTTTTAAGATAGAAAGAAAAACTTTCTAGAAGACACTTGAACTTTTAAGTTTTGTGCCCAAAAAGACGAATTTTCAATAAAAAATTTTTTCAATCCAAAGAGTCGAATTTATAAGAAGGCAGTTACATTGTTGAAAATAAAAAATAAATTTCACAAAATTGTTGAGTTTTCAATGTAAAATCAAATTTTACACAAAATAATAGAGTAATAAAATATATGAATTAAAAAAAAATATTTAAAATTTCCAGAAAATAGTCCAATTCATGACTAAATAGCAGAATTTTCAAACAAAAATCTTAAACTTCAAACCAAAGCAATCTAATTTTCAATAATTTTTTTCAATAAGTTGAATGTTTAAGACAAAAAGAAGAATTTTAAACATAACTTTTGAATTTTTTACCAAACCAGATTGCTTTTTAGCAGAATAAATGAATTTTTAACAAAAGAGTTAGATTTTTAAATTAAAAAGTTTTTTAAAAAATTTTAAGAAAATAATTAGATTTTTAATCAAGTATTAAAATTTCATCAAAATAGTGGAATTCTTAACAAAATAGCAAAACTTTCGACATGAAAATGTGAATTCGTAACCGAAAAGATTAAATTTATATTTAATTAGACGAATTTTTAAAAAAGCAAATGAATTTGTTCCTAAACAGCTGAGTTTACAACGAAAAATATTAATTTTGTATCTGAAAAGATAAATTTTCAACAAAATAACATGGCTTTTTAATAAAATATGTAAATTCTCAATTTATCAATGATTCATTTTTAATTAGAAATATTATTTTTAAATTTTCATAAAAATGAATTAAAGTAGACGAATTTTCTACAAAATAGTCGATTTTTTACCCAAAACTTAATTTTTAGAACAAAAAGTTAAATTTTCAACCAAAGAGATGAATTTTCAACTAAAATTATGAATCCCTAAACAACAAAAAAACGAATTTAAAAAAAAGTAGTTTGTCTTTCAACCAGTAAGTTGAATTTTGAATTTAAATAAATATCAGTTCAATTTTTGAATTATCATCAAATAATTAAATTTTTAAGCAAAGAAATTAATTATTTTTTCCAAATAGCTAAAAATACAAATTTTCTACAAAAATGTTTTTAATCCAAAAAATCGAATTTATAAGAAGGCAGCTACATTTTTTAGGATAAAAAATAAATTTCACAAAATAGTAGCCTCATAAAATATATGAATTTAAAGAAAAATATTTAAAATTTCTAGAAAATAGTCAAATTTATAACCGAATAGCGGAATTTTCAAACGAAAATGTTAAAATTTAAATCAAAGCAATCGCATTTTCAATCATTTTTTTCAATAAGTTGAATTGTTAGGCCAAAAAGAAGAATTTTAAACATAACTTTTGAATTTTTAACCACACAAGATTACTTGTTAGCAAAATAAATAGATTTTTAACAAAAGAGTTCGATTTTTAAATTAAAAAGTTTTTTAAAAAATTTTAAGAAAATAATTAAATTTTTAATAAAATATTAAAATTTCATCAAAATAGTGGAATTCTTATCTTAATAGCAAAACTTTTGACATGAAAATGTGTATTCGTAACCGAAAAGATTAAATTTATATTAAATTAGACGAATTTTTAAAAAAGTAAATGAATTTTCTACTAAAAAAGCTAATTTTACAAAAAAAAAAATTAATTTATATAATAGATTTTTAACCATGTACTTAAATTTTCAACCGAGAAATTCCTAACAAAATATGAAATACTTTAATTTTCAACTTATCAATAATCAATGTTTAATCAGAAGTAGAATATTTAAATTTTCATAAAAATGAATTTAAATATTTAAATAGACGAATTTTCTACAAAACAGTCGAATTTTGACCCAAAAGTTAACTTTTAGAACAAAAAGTTAAATTTTCAACCAAAGAGATAAATTTTTAACTAAAATTATGAATCCCTGAACAACAAAAAAATGAATATCGGAAAAATTATTTCGGCTTTCAATCAGTAAGTTGAATTTTAAATTTAAATAAATATCAGTTCAATTTAAACAAAAAATAAGAATTTTAAACAAAATCCGGGAATCTTTATCTAAAATAGATTAATTTTTAACAAAGCGTTGCATTAGTACTTAAAAAAATGGATTCTCTAAAAAATTTTTTTTAACAAATTGCATTAATTTTTAACCATGTACTTACATTTTGAACTAAAAAAGAGAAATTCCTAACAAAATATGGAATACTCTAATTAGCAATAAAAAAAATCAATTTTTAAGCAAAGAAATTAATTTTTTTCCAAATGGCAAAAAATTCAAAATTTCTACAAAAGAGTCAAACTTCAAACTTTCAAAACTAAAAAGTTTATTTTCTTTCCTAATTGTTAAATTTTCAATTTAAAGGTATTACCGTAAAGTCTGTGATAAATAAATATAAATTTTGGAAACTTAACTAAGCAAAAATAGTTAAAATAAAATTGAAAATTTTTTTAATGTTTAAAAAATATTAGGCTATAAAACTTATTGGTTTCTTAATTTATAAATATATTTAATAAACCTAGGACTATTAGATTAATTATAATTAATAATGTTACAATTATCAATAAAGTACCATAATTTTTATTACCACATTCAACTTTAGATTTCGCTCACAAACACTTGTTTACAATAAAATCTTTTCAACTTTTGATTTTTTACTGATTCAAAAATTCGAAAATATCTAAAATAAAAAATTATCTTGACCACGTAACCTCCTATCGAATTTGATAAGCAAATAAAATCTTATTAAGGTTTTTATCCTCATGTGGGAGTTTAAATTAAAATTCTTCCCCTATTTTACTGCAACAAGTAATCCCATTTCTCTAACTGAAAACTATTTGACCAACTTCGAAACAAGAAGAAAATCGCATTCAGGAATTTCTGAATGGCGCAAATGAAATACCGATGTTGGCTTTCCAATAAAAAAAGGATATACACCCTTATTTTATAGAATACGACCTCGCTCTGGATTTAAATTGCTCTAGAGAAAAAAGTTGCATCCTACGGGAAGGAATGACAATTCGAATTCAATTTTCCGACTCTAAATTGAAAGCAATTATTATTTTTTGGAAATGGACCATGATCAACAACTGCGAAAAGTGTCCGAGGATTCTAATTAAGAGGCACTTAACTTGATGATTTGAGACAAATGTGCAATTATTTTCAGATGTAGAGACCTCCCCTGGGGTATTAATAATGCGAAGGTCGTATTGCTGATCGATTTTTTTTTTAATTGGGCACAATGAAGGGACCCCTGGGTAAAATGAGTTTTCGAATAGCAATAAGCAGTCGGAAGAAATTAGACGATTGAACGATTTCAAGGTCACAATGTCTTATCAATTAAAGCTTTCTCACGACAGTAATCTAATGAAGCTAGACCTTTGAAACCGAAGCTATAGTGTCTATTACAATGTGTTACATTTTTTATCATGAGAGATTCTGAAACAATTTTGAGAATATTAAATTGCAAAAAAAAAAAAGAAAAAACAGATCAAATTCTCACTCAGTGATCCCAAAAAAGCACTCCTAAGTATAAAAGCCCCTTTTCCAGCTCTTTTCTGCCATAAAAAACCCCATAGGTTTACGAAACCCCTTTTCAGATCTTCTTGCCCCAAAAAAATCACTCCTAAGTATAAAAGCCCCTTCTCCAGATTTTCTCAGCCACAAAAACCCCATAAGTTTAAAAAACCCCTTTCCAGATCTGCCTATCCCAAAAAATAATTCCTAAGTATATAATCCCCTTTTCCAGCTCTTGTCAGCCACAAAAAAGACCCATAAGTGTAAAAAAAAACTTATCCAGCTGTGCCTAAACCAAAGAATCACTCTCAAGTATAAAATACCCTTTTCCAGCTTTTCTTAGGCACAAAAAAAATTATAGGTTTAAAAGCCCCTTTCGAGCTCTTTAAGAGTAAAGTACCATTACCCAGCTCTTTCCAACCCCAAAAATCTCTCTCTATCTCAAAAAATCACTTCTGAGTATAAAATCACCTGTTCTGGCCCCTTTTCGAGCTCTTCTCAGACACAAAAAACCCATAAGTTTACAAAACCCATTTTCAAATCTGCCTATCCCAGAAAATCACTCCTAAGTATAAAAGCCCCTTTTTCAGCTCTTGTCAGCCACAAAAAACACCTATAAGTTTAAAAGTGCCATTTTCACGTCCCCCTATACCAAAAAAATTACTTCTTAGTATAAAATCTCCCTTGTTCAACTCTCCCTAGCCCGAAAAATCACCTGTCAGGTTTAGAAACACTTGTGCAAGAAAGATATCAATTTGAAAAAAGATCTTTCAAGATTTGACAAAGGTTTTTTTAGATATAATTCAATTTTTGACAATAAATAAATACTTGGACCAACAAACTTTATGCAAACATCTCTATTGTTTTTTCAGGTATTACGTGAATTTTATTTAACATAAGTTTCGATTATTCATACCTGTTGGTTTACTATCAGTAATCTCTAATAAGGATCTCTAAGTTCAAAATCCTCTTTTCCAATTCTTGTCAGACACAAAAAAATACCCATAGGTGAAAAAAATTCATTTTCAGGTCTCTCTATCCCAAAAAATAACTTCTGAGTATAAAATCCCCTTTTCAGGCTCTTGTCAGTCACACAAAAAACCCATAAGATTCAAAAACCCCTTTCCAGGTCTCCTTATCCCAAAAAATCACTCCTAATGATAAAAACCCTTTTTCCGGCTCTTGCCATTCACAAAAAACAACCATAAGTGCGAAAAAAACTTTTCCAGCTGTGCCTAACCAAAGAATCACTCTCAAGTATAAAGTCCCCTTTTCCAGCTCTTCTTAGTCACAAAAATATAATATATATATAAATATAATGTTTACGAAACCCCTTTCTAGATCCGCCTATCTCAAAAAATCATTCCTAAGTATATAATCTCCTTTTCCAGCTCTTTTCAGCCACAAACAACACCTATAAGTTTAAAAGGCCCCTTTTCAGATCTCCCTATACCAAACAAATTACTTTTAAGTGTCGATTATTCATACCTGTTGGCTTACTCTTAATAATCTCTGATAAGGATCTGTAAGTGTATTAGTATAAAAAAAGTCGAAGGAAGAATAAGAAAAGAGTGAGAACAGTGGCGCCGCGCAGTGGGGAAAAAGTAAACTTTTTGGTTCAAAATACGATTACGGCTGAACCTGTGGACCGATTAGAATTTTTTTTGAGAAGCTGACAAAATTTCAAAGAAAGTTGGCGAGTCTGATATTTAATTTAGTTTTTCAATTTTTTTATAAATAAATAAATATTTTTTTCTATTTGATGTTCCTGGCGCTTTTCAATAATATAAATATTGTTGTGATCGCCGATGTTTCAAAGATTTACGTTGAATAAATTTATCTTATCATGACAAAATAAACAAAAAATTTGTTATAAACAAATTATTTGTTTAAAATGTGTTTTCTATTATGTTCAATAATTTAACGTTTTTTAAAATAATATTGCAAGACATTTAAATGGAAACAATATTTCCATGAACTATTAAGACTATTCTTGTTGATATTATTAACAAATTTAATAAAAAAATTCAATATTCAGGCATCTATCGTTATAAAAATTCATTTTTTTCTATACAAATTTCTTAAAATTAGAAACCTCGTGATAATTTCAGAAAAATTTATTATTTGTTGATAAATTTTATGATTTTTTAAAACAAATTTAATAAACAAAGGCATTATTTTGGCATTTGTATTATTCTCCTTCGTCTTTTTTATACTAATACGCTTAAAGATCCTTATCAGAGATTATTGATAGTAAACCAACAGGTATGAATAATCGAACCTTAGAAGTAACTTTTTTGGTATAGGCAGACCTGAAAAGGGGAATTTTAAACTTGTAGGGTTTTTTTGTGACTGAAAAGAGCTGTAAAAGGGGATTATATACTTAGAAATTATTTTTGGGATAGGCAGATCTAGAAAAGGGGTTCTCGTAAACTTATGGGGTTTTTTGTGGCTAAGAAGAGCTGGAAAAGGGGGTCTTATAATTGAGAGTGATTTTTTGGTTTAGGCACAGCTGAATAGTTTTTTTTGTCATGTTGTTTTTTGTGACTGGCAAGAGCCGGAAAGGGATTTTTATCCTTAGTAGTGATTTTTTGGGATAGGGACACCTGGAAAGGGGATTTTGAAACTTATGGGTGCTTTTTTGTGACTGACAAATGCCAGAAAATAGTATTTTATACTCAGAAGTGATTTTTTGGAATAGAGACACCTGGAAAGGGACTTTTTTACACTTATAGGTGGTTTTCTGTGACTGACAAGAGCTGGAAAGGGAGCTTTTTGCGTAGTAGAGACTTTTTGGGTAATAGAGCCGGACAATGGTACTTTAAACTTAAATGTGATTTTCGGGGCTAGGGAGAATTGGACAAGGAGATTTCACACTTAGAAGTGAGTTTGTGGGATATGGAGTACTGGAAATGTATTTTTTTAAATATGGATGTTTTTTGTGATTCACAAGAGCCAAAACAGGTGTGATTTTTGGGATAGGCAGATCTAGAAAGGGGTTTTTTAGATAATAGATTTTAGGTTTTTTTTTAAATTTACGGGCATTTTTTATGCATGGCAAGAGCTGGAAAAGGGGATTTTTCGCTGAGTAGTGATTTTTGGGGTTGGGTCCGCCGGACAAGGGCACTTTGCACTTAAAATTGATTTTTCAGACAAGAGAGAACTAGACAAAATGATATTATACTATGATGTTTTTTTAAGGGATGGGAATAGCTGAAAAAGAATATTTTACATTATTTATATTTTTTGGGATTAAAAAGAGTTGGTGAAAAATATTTCTGCTAGACAATTGTAACTTACACCTAAAGAGCTGAAAAAGGTTTTTTTTTATCTTTTAGGCGTTTTTGGGTCTGAGAAGAGCTGGTAAAAAATATTTTACACTTAGTAGTGATTTTTAGGGATGGAAAGAGCTGGATATTGATACTTCACTCTTAAAGAACTGGAAAGGGGTTTATAAACTAATAAGTGGTTTTGTGGTATAGAAAAGCTAAATAAAAAGATCGTACACTTCATCGTGATTTTTGGGGTTAAGAAGATCTGGTCAACGGTAGTTTACACTTAAAGAGCTGGAAAAGGGTTTTTCAAACTTATGAGTGTTTTTTGGGGCCAAAATAGCTGGGCAAGAAGATTTTGCAATAGTAGTGATTTTTGGGGTTCGATGAGCGAGACAAAGGTACTTTACACTTGAAGGTGAATAAAGAACACTTGAAGGTCATTAAAAAACTTAAAGGCGATTTTGCACTAGGGGGTGATTTTTGGTAGTCGATATAGCTTGAAAAGGAAAATTTATTCTTAAGAAGTGATTTTTGGTACTAGGGAGTTCTGGACAAGCGTATTTTATACTGAAGGGTGATTTTTTAAGTTAAGCGGGAAGCTGGAAAAGGGGTTTTTATCTTAGGGGTTGTGAAGGGTTAAACAACACTTAAAGGTGATTTTTAAGAGAAGACAGAGCTGGACAATGCGATTTTACACTCAGAGGTGGTTTTTGACTGGGGAGAACTGAATAAGGAAATTTTATACTCATGGTTTTTTTTTGGATGATGAGGCCTGGAAAAGGGGTCTTCAATCTTTGAGGTGTTTTTGGGCTGAGGTGAATTTATTTACGCATAGTAGGGACTTTGTGGCTGGCTTATAAGTCATTTTAACATTTTATAGTCAAAGCAGTTATTTTAAACAAAAAAATTAGTTTAAAAAAAGATTCATATTACCCTAATAATTTGACTTCGAGAATTAAGTTAAATTTTTTAAATAAAATTTAGGTTATTGGAGTGCTTTTTGTCACAAATCAGTATTTTTTAACAAAAATGCAACGGTTTGCTTGTCTGTTTTTTTACAAAATTATTAAAAATAAATTCTAAAGTTAAGATAATAAATTTTCAACAATTATCAAGCGGATTATTTTCTCCTTCTAGATAATAGATAAAATGTAATAAAAAATTTCGCATTATTATTTATTTTATATTTCAATTAAAAAATTGTGTGTGCAAAAAAAAATATTTCTAAAGGCTTTAGAGTTGGAATTTTTCAAAAATGACATAATTTATGAAAATGGGAATTGCTTTAAAAAATTATTGATACCAGGACTTTTTAAAAAAGAGAATATTCAAATTATTCCATTAAACCCGTAGTTAAGAATCAGTTCTCAAAATAAATTTCGCCAATATTATTCCGCTATTAAGCGATCAATTATACGTCTTGGTCTCTATCACGTTGAAAGTGTAGCTACTTAGCCTAATTAAATTTCCGTATAATTAATCAAAAACTTCGGTTAAGACATTAAGAGAAAAAAACATAAGCCGATTAAGACCATGCATAATTAGATAAAGCTTAATTATTATTAAGTACTTCTAATCATTATTTAATTTATCAATTATTAATATATATATATATATATATATATACATCAATTATATTCTTAATCGATTTGAATAAAACCTTTCGGAATTTTTTTCATTAATTTTTTTTCTGAGAAAAGATCTTCTACAGATTCCTTGAAAAAATTTGACTAGTCTGAAAAGAAGTTAAGAATTTCTGTTATTCTCTGATGATAATTCAGATTTCTTAAAAATTTTATAGTTATTGAAAAGTCAATAGAAATATCTTCTGAGTATACACATTATCTATTTTTCAGAAACTCGATAAAGCAGATTTGGAAATTTGTTTGTGTTTTTGTTTGGTCAACCTTTAGCCTAAAATATTTAACTGATTTACCTGTAAATTTTAGGATAAATTAGCTAGATAAAGGTTTACTGCCATTTTTTTAGGAAATTTTGATTCATTAATTATTTCTAGGGTTATTTTAATTTTAATTTTGATTTCCGAAGTTTCCTTCGTTAGAAGTTCAGTCAACCTATAGTCTACAATATTTAAACGATTTGTCTGAAAATTTTAGTATAAAATGTCTATATAAAGCCACATCGTCTCTTTAAAGAGAATTTTAAATGCTAAATTATTTCTAGAGTTATTGGACTTTTTATGTCAAAAATTTGACTTATATGGAGAATTTTAATTTTAATTCGTTTTTGAGTTATTTTACTTTTTATGTATGAAATCGATTTTTTAGCAGTTTAGTTACCTTGTGGGCTTTAATTTCCAAACATCATTGTTAAAAAATGTAAGGATAAATTGCATAGATGTAGCTCCAGTGCAATTTTTCAGGAAATTTTGATTTATTAATTATTTCTAGGGTTATTTCACTTTTTATGCTTAAAATTTGACTTTTGAGCAGTTGTTAATCTGTAGCCTTGAATATTGAACCAATTTGCCCCAAATTTTTTAATAAACTGTATAGATAAAGATCGGGTGTAGTTTTTTAGAAAATTTTAATTAATTGTTTATTTATAGGGTTATTTTACTATTTTGGCCTAAAATTAAAATTTTTTCAGTTAATTTACCTTGCAGCCTATACTAATCAACTTATTTGTCAAAAATGATTAAAATCAATAGAATAAATAAAGATCAGGTGTGGCTTTTTAGGAATTTTTAATTCATTGTTTATTTCTAGGGCTATTTCACTTTTTATGGCTAAAATTCGACCTTTAACCAATT
>JAAAKG020171210.1:0-27436 GCA_010014905.2 Druon quercuslanigerum
ATTTCATTCTCTTTTGTGGGACTGCTGCGTTCCCAACACACGGGAAAGGATCTGCTCGCGCGTTTGGTACTATAGCTCACTTAAATGTGGTCTGGCCGTTGAACGAACCGCCGTGGTGGCGCTGCGTTGCCACGAAGAAGACAGCTGCTTCCCCAAAAATTGTTCAGTGTGGGAAAGGACTAGAAGGTACATCCTTTGAAATCTCAATACAAATACTAGAATCGCCTAAGCCCTCCGCCTCTCATCGAGTACATTTTACAAAGAGGCAAAATATCCTGAGTTTAGACTGCATTAGGGAGAGATAGAAAGATAGAGAGATAAAGAAAGAAAAAAAGAGAGTCAGAGAAAAGGCGTATTATTCTGAGTGTAGACTCCATTTAGGAAAGATAGGAAAATAGAGAGAGAAAGAGAGAGCAAGCGGGAAAGAACATAAGGGAAAATATTTTTGTATAAGAAATCTAAATAGAAAGATTTTATCTTTCTGATCTGTAAAGATCTGTGAAAAATAAATAGAAAAAGAGAGATTGTAAGTTTGTAACAAATTACTGCGGTCAAGGGAAATACTTAAATAAAGAACTAATACGAGTAACTTTAAATTTAGAGACTAAACTAAAAACTCAATCTCTAAATTTAACTTTATCTGCAGCTGAGGTGAACAGATTAGAAGGTCCAACCTTTGAAGTCGAGTACGTAACCTGCTTAATCGAGTTCTAAAAAAGAACGTTCCTTGATTTAAGTAAAAAGAAGAGAATAGAATAAATAGGGAAGTCAATTTTTCTAGGTTTAGAAATATAGATATACATGTATTTTCATAAATATAAAATAAGAGTTTTTCGATTAAAATGAATAGGATGTATTTAGATTTTTATAAAAAAAATTGTAAAATTTCTAAATAAAGAAAGAAAGACAAATAATTCTTCACTTCTCCCCCGCGTGCACTCATTTTCATAAAAATATGAAATAGAACATCTTAGACTGGTTGAGATTTCTTAAAGCTCACCGAAAAGCTATTGAATAAAAAAGTAGATTAAAAATAAGGGTTTCTAACCATTTTAGAAACCTTAAAGGCATGCGACGCAGCGAAATACCTATATTACCGACTCACTTTTTCAGTTCATCAAATATTTTTTTGAACCTGAGAACTTTTTTTTAAATTAAAAGATCGAGCTAAAACTTTGGGAAATGCATTAGAGCACAAAAAAGTACGATAAAGTACTTCATTTGAGGAGGAAATTCACTGAAAATAATTTTCGCTTTGGCTTATCTTTTTTCCGAACCTCCAAATTTTTTAAACGTTCAAACTTTTTTATGCATAAAATATCGGCCTCAAACTTTGAGAAATCCAAGAGCCGACAGGAAATCACGTTAAAGTACTTTATTTAGAAATGAAAGAGGATGAAAGAGAAAGGCAATTTAAAAAGAATTTAACAACTCTGGAATATTCTAGAAATGCAGGCAACGCAATGATTTTAGAAAATTCAAGGATTTTATGAAATTCTAATTTTCCAGGAATTCAAAGGACTTAAAGAAAGTTAAATAAAATTATTACTTTACCTACTATATTGCGATTCCTAATTAGTCTCATTATATTACTTACAATTTACAAATAATTTAAGAATCGGCAGAGATAAGGGTCAGCCAAGAATTGCGAAAAGCAAACGTTCAAGAACTTGATGTTTGTCACATATATGGATTTGAAACTTATGTGATTAATTTTTAAAAGAAACTTATATTCGTATAAAAAAAAATCCCCTATAGATATCTTCAAAAAATATTGATGCAGTTTTTTTTTGCTTAAAATTAGATTGCTTTTAATAGTTCTACAATCGTTACAAAAACATAATTGTCTGATTCAAAAGTGAACCAAATAATTGAATTCATCTCGAAAATATCTCGACCCGTTTTTTTTTCTTTAACCATTTTTTTTTAAATTACATTTTTATTTGAAATTGTATTTCTTGTTTATCATACATTTTCTCTTTGCTTGCGAAAATAGATTTGAACCTTGTGTAATTAATTTAAAAAAACTAATAGTCGCATCAAGAAAATTAAAAACACCACGAGTTTCGTCTCCGAAGAATCTGGATGCGGTCTAATAGCACTGATAAACAAAGCGAATGAGAAGTTCTTTGAGAATTCCGTTTCTGCAAAATATGCCGCACTTCTTCTTTTTTTCTTCAGACGTAGTTTATCTTATACCAAAATAAATTTCAAAGAACTTATTATCAATTTCAAATAATTCTTGATTAATTGCAATAAGGTAAAATTTTCATGTTTGGAAAAATGTGTCTGCTAGTCGAAAATTAAAGGGAGATGTTGATTAAAGATTGAGGTTATGTTTCATTAGTATATCCCTTCCTCCCAAACCACCTGGAAATGGCGGCAAACGTGAAAAAATTCGAGTTTGAATTCTAAAAGTTTCTAAAGAAATGATGATGAATCCGAAAGAATTCAAGAATTATTCCAATAATTCAAAAACTGGTCTCCGGCAAAATATGCCGGATTATGACGTAGAAAGCCATAGAAATTCTACCAAAAATTTGGACAGCAATTTCTGTGTCCAACAGAACTCTTGTCCATATTGTGGAAATTTATGAGTTTTTTAGAAAAATTTTGAAATTTATAAAAATTCATGAAATTTTTAAAAATTTATAAGGGTGGTGGAAATTTGATCTCTTGTACCCTAGATTTCTTTACATTTCCTCAATACTCAGAATATTTAAAATTTTCTTAATTACTTTAATTCTTTAATTTTATTGCATATTAGGAATTTAATAAATTCCTGGAATTCATTAAATTCCTTTTACTTTCTGAGGTCCTTGAATTATTTTCATATTTCGAATTCTCTAAATTTCTAAAAATCTTAAAATTAAGGGGTTTTCTGAATTCCTGATAATAGCAGAATTCCTTGAAAAGTCTGAATTTCCTGGAATTCTTTTAATTTATTATATTCTCCTATTAAGCTGAATATCTTGATTTATCGAAATTTTCTGTATTCACCGCTATTCTTGAATTCCTAAACGATTTTAGGAATTTTTTAATTGGCCTTATTTCCTGAATTCGCCTGACTCCCAGAATTCTTAAAATTCCATAAATTCCCCAAATTTCCTAAATGTTCGAAATTCCACGGATTTGTTAAATCTCCTGAATTATTTGAATTTCCTTCTAACATACAGAATCTCCTAAAATCCTTGAATTCTACTAATTCTATGAATTTTTCGAATTTCCTGAATCCTTTTAATTCTCTGAATTGCCTAAATACCGCGAATTATCTGGATTCACTAAATTTCCTGAATTTATTAAATTCTCTTTATGCTGTTGAATTCTCCTAATTCCTAGAATTATTTGAATTTATTAAATTCTCTGAATTACCGTGAAAAAATTCCGTGAAATTCCTAAATTCCTGAAAAAAACACTGGAATAAATAAATTCCCTGAGATCACTAAATTTCTGCAAATTCCGAGAAATCCTTGAATATTCTGAATTTCTTTCTTTCTTTAAATAGTCAGAATTCCTTAAATATACTAAAACAATTCAATTCTTTGAATATTCTTAACTCCTTAAATTTTCTAAACAGGCGGAATTTTGTGAAATCCTGGAGCCCTTTATATTCGTTGTATTCTTCCAAAATTAATTTTATACTTTCTGAATTCTTTAAATTGATTAAATTCTCTAAATTTATTAAATTCTCGGAATTCGTTAAAACCTTTAACTCTCCTGGATTCTCTGAATTAACCGCATTCCCTGAATTGTTGAAAATTTATGATATTTTTAAAATTAAAAATATGTCCGTAGAGAATATTAAAATGCAGAGAAATACGCCAGAAACGTATACATTTCGTAGAGAGTTTTGATTTTGGGAATTAAATAATACGTAATTTGAATGTCTGTAAAAACAGAATGAGGCAACTTTCAATGTGAAGAGATTAAAATTAAATGATTGAGCAACAAAAGCCTCAAGAACGGAATAATATGTAGCGTGAAAAATTCAAAAAGCCTAGCATTAAAAAATTAAACATATTGTGGTCTAAAAATGAAAAAATTTCAGAATTATTATCTAATAAATCAATGCGATTTTCATTCTAAAAGCCGTTAATTTTAAAGTTCTTCATAACAGGGTATTTTAAATAATATCTAAGAATTTTAAAAATCTTAAGTGTTAGTGTATGTAATATTTCATATTTATATTGAAATTTTTATAATATTTAATAAACTTACGAGCAAATTCCAGAAAAATCAAAATGGCAAGAAGCAGAGTGTTGATAAGGATCTTCATTTTTTAAGATGATTTAGTAAATAAGGAATGCAAAATTTTGAAAGTATTAATGGTACATACACTTATCAATATCAGTAGAAATATCTACATAATTATATAAATTCTCAACAAATAAAGACGAGGTGGTAAAAGCATTGCGACATTTTGCAAACTGTCCTTATTAACAAGCTTGTTTCATATTTCAAGTGTAATTAAACCAACCTATCTTATGAAATGGAAATGGTACAAGGTCTCGCTTGTCGTTTAAAGTTATATTTCTACAGAATTATTATTGACAACACAGATATATAAATGCACGAAAAAAGGATCCAAAGCTTTGGACTGGCTTGGTTAAAAAAAAGCACATTGTTTATTAAGGGCGTGAAGAAGGCTATTTTGACGAGTGTGAATTTGCCGCCCTTGCTTCGCTCGGGCATAAATTCAACGCCGCTCAATAGCCATACAGGCTAAAAATGGAATAATTCAGTTTTTCGTCAAAAAACAAATATCTATTGTGAAATTAATGATTTTCAAACAAAACTGGTGAAGTTTTACCAAAGAGATGAATGTGGGATAAAATAAAAAAAGTAAAATCCTTAACTACTAACAAGCCAAATTTTCAACAAAACAGGTTATTTTTTAAACAAAAAGGATTCTTTCTAATAAAATTGTTAATTTCAATGAAAAAGGTACTTATTAACAAAATATTTCAATTTTCTAGGAAACCAGTTCTATTTTGATCTAAAAAGATAAAATTTCAATCAAGTATTTGAATTTTTAATAGTAAAAAAAGATTGTTTACATAACTATTGAATTTTATAAACAATAGATTAAATTCTAACCAACTTATTGAATTTGTTTGTGGAAAATATTTATTTTGTATCGTTGTACACAAATATAATGTTATTTATTTTCAATGTGGTCTTTTTAAAATAAAATATAAACTGCTTATCATACTCAAAAGTAATTCTTGAAAAAAAATTTATTCTTTTTAGGTACACAATTTTGTTCGATCTACCACTTTTCTTATCTCGTTTCGTTATCTCAATTTTATACTTTGTTTGGCTTCAAATGCTCAATTTCTTTAGCTTTTTTTGAATTTTAAAAACGCTATAACTTTGGTCATTTTTATTTTATAAACCAAAAGTAATAGGGATAAATTATTTAAATTTAAGTCTGCTATAAATATGTGTCGATAGTATTTTCAAATATTAAAAAATTGGTCTCAAAAATTTTCAAAATATTCTAGCTTTTTAGAATATTGCCAACGAAGCTGGCTAACGAACTTGATCTCTCTTTTCATGTCCTTATAAAGTGAGCCAAAGGACAATTTAATAGAAAAATTCCTTTAAATGTTAGCGTGTTTACAGACTACAACGGCCACAAAGAAGAGAACAACGACAACGAGGACAGACAGACAGAGATATGTTTAACATAAAAAAATAAGGATTTTTTATAATCAGTTATTCTAATTTTCAATAAAGTAGATGAATTTAAACCAAAATCAAAAATCTTCATTTGCAGCAGTTTAAATTTAAATTTAAAAAGTAAATTATTAAACCAAAAGCAGTGGATTATTATCAAAATAGTTAATTAAGGGATAAATTTTTACCGCAAACCAAACAAGCAACCTTTATTACTACAGTTCAATTTTCAAGCAGGTAGTACAATTTTTGGCAAAAAGCATTAATTTTTGACTAAAATCGACACATTTTTGGATGGTTGCCTTCTTATTTTTCTGTCCTGTTTTTTATATGTGTCGAAATGTATTTTGTTTAAGCAGAATTTTTTTTGTTTTATTTTTAGGAATTCGATACATCAACTTGCTTATTGGAATTAAAATTTGAATTTCTTAAATCGAAGATTTACGTATATCCCGCAAGTCTTTTTAAATTTCCACCAATCCCGTCGCCTGGAACTTTTGCGTGTGCAATTGCCTGGAAATGTGTTTCTGCAGAAATTCTAAAATCTTTTTTATATTTTGAAAGATTTGCGAAGGCATATTTATTTTTAAAATGCTGCGCAGTTCCGTCTGTCACATAATAAATTTTGTTAACAACGCTGAATTTCTTATTGAGGTACTCGTTGATGAGTTTTTGAAATGTGTACACAGCTACAATGTCATGACTTAAACAAGCTAAGATAATTGTCATGCTTAAATGCTTCAGTTCGTTTCCATCTGTGTAATAAATAACTATTGTAAATATAGTTGCTTGATTATTATTTTAATGGAAAGATTGTGCAGCATTTTGAATGATGAAAGCATAATTTTCCGCAAAATAAAGCAAAATTAAATACCCTCCTTATTTTAGTATAAGTTTAATGTGCTTCAGAAACGAACATTGTTGTTTCGCATACAATGCGTTGTTAAAATGGCAAGCATCAGTGGTTTCACTTCACATGTTTTTTTCAAGGCAATCATGATGATCTGACAATTGTGTGTCAGTTCCCTCAGTTGAATGTTTAATATCTATCGCATTCAACATTAACTTTACGGTTTCATGATAAACGCAGACGCAAACATTGTGAGTTCCACTTGCTCCAGATAAACACAGTTCTTTGGTCTAATTTGTGCGAATTTCGAAAATCCAATCTTTATATTTTCATGTAAGGCTATAGAACTGGCACATAATTCTAAAAGATTGCACAGAATCAGTCTCTCATCTACTTGCTCACGATTACCGTCTAGCACTTTGACAGATATACAATCTTTCGTACCTTGGATCAGTCCACTATTCTTGTCAACTTCGTACAAGTTTGTTAATTAATTTTCAGTTCCTTCTTTAAATTTTTGTCCTGACTTGGCTTCCGGAAAAGTCAAAACACCACTTTTGACAACTAACTCTTTCGCTTTTCTGGCTTTACGTTCAGATGCATCGAATTCTCACATGATTTGACTGCGACTCTAATGGTAGTCGCAAGGGTAAGTAGTCAAATCTTTTCTGAATATGTAGTGTCCCTCTGTTCTAATTTTTCTTTTATTTGATTCAGGACTTTGAGACCCGCTAAGTGATTTTCATCACTGCATCCTTCTTTTTCATTTCTCATAGGCAAGCAGAAATCTGTGTCCTCGTTTATCTCTTCTTCTTCATTAATACCAGGCTCTTCTATAACTCTGGATGGCTGTAAATTTACAGATCTACATTCTGTTCTACAAGAAGCACATATTTTACTTCCTTTTGGCAAATCAGGAAACACTATTTGCTGATTTTCTGTTAGAAGCCACAGATCAATTCCTCTTTCATGTTTCTGCTTACGGAAAGGATTGGCGCATCTGTTGCAAAAACTTTGCATCAAAGACATGGTAAGCACCAGATAACCATGAAAGGTCTTTAGGGATCTCAGTTGGCTCACGGGGCTAGAATCTTTTCACGTGAAAACGTTTCATGTTAAAGTTTGGTAAGTTTCATGAAACATAGGGGCGAGGAAAAGAAAAATTATGTTGTGCATCAGCAGATCGATTTGGCCTCTAAGGTCAGGTCAGGATTATATCTTATCAGTGTAAACTAGCAACTACAAGATTAGGTAACTTTAAACTTCCTCAGAAAATCTAGAGAAAATTTCTTCGAATGATCAGGCATCAATTGTGACGCAGACGGTCGTGACTAGTTCCTAAATCCCGGCTTTGGTGACTTGAATGTTAAGTCGGTTTTGACTAACCTAAGATTTGAAGATTATGCTACGCAAAGTATAATTTTTATTTCAAGACACTAATACTTACTGGTAAATTGGAGTAAATCGAAAGTTAGGCCATCATGATTATAACTTTCCTGCTTATTAACATCTACATCAGCCAAATAATGCCTGACAAAATCATCTTGTCAATTGATTAACTTTTTGTAGACAACACTTCACATTGCTCTCAATGAGCAAAAACAGTCTCTAAATTAGGATTTTCCACTAGATTCTTATAATAAATGCGTGTGGCTCAAATTTGTTGCAACTCAATTAAACATCGATTTCTGTGTACTTTGGAGGATCGGCGATCTTCTCTGTAACTAGTGTTCAATCATAACTTCACCTTGGTATAACTCTGAAACTACTTACTTTATAAAAAAATGTTTCGCATTAAATTTGTAAAGAATTTAGTTCTCTATCATTTTGAAAATTATTATTTTTAGTTTCCAATGTACCAAAAAAATGTTTTTTTTATTTTTGTGCATATGTAGTATATTGTCTTAGGATTAAAAAAACGTCATAAATCAGCTGCAAATTTACTTTTGTTGTTCAACAGTTTTTTTATTGAAGAATATACTTGGCCAATATTACACCTAACTTTCATGTATTTGCTGTTATCTTGTCTATAGATTAATTTCAATGCAATTATTAGCGAAGCACAGCTCCCGTAATCTCGTTACGATGCGATCTGATCACAGCAAATTTGTAGCCAGCCACATTAATCTCATCGGATATTAGACCTTCTGGAGTTTCATTTTCATTACTAGTTGCAAGGCTAATTTTTATTGCCGATTTCGTATAAGAATTAATCTTCACTCTAAAGACTTTGTTAGCGTAAATAATAAAACATTGTGAAACAGTAGGTTCCATATAGTTTCCAGCTTAAAAAGAAAATAAAGTTTTGTTAATTTAAAATAATAAAAAGTCAGTACGCAAATTAGACATCCCTCTAAAAAGTTTAAAGTTTTCTTAAGCTTTTTTTTCTTGAGTTTTCTTTAAGAGGTGAAGACACCAGTCAGTGACAGTGTTAGTAGGCAAAGTATGATGAAAGCATTATCCGCCTTTCTCATTAAAAATTATTGATTTTTTGTGCTTCATACGAGTGGATGGTTCAGTGACACCAGTGCACCTTTCAATGGCAGTGCTTTTACCTTGACAGTTTGTTTAGTAGTGTGCTAATAAATATATAAAATGTAGTATGAACTATTAATAAAATGATAAATTTTATGTATTGTAATTATAGCAAAGTTTGTTAACATTTAACTAATTATCGCCTGGGGATAATAAGATGAGATAAAAAATCAGATTGTTCGAAGAAAATGAAAATTCATCTGCTCGAATTCTAGCAGGCGATTTGTTACGAGAATATTATTATAGACGCCTTTTCTAACGAATTAGCAATTCCATACGGTATCAAATAGAGACGGTTATTATTTAATATACATGTCCATAACCTAAAATCAAGTCAATGACACACGACATTAACAACTAACATTTCACAGATTTTTCTAATAAGAATGACTATAAAAGTTAGAGATAAGTTTTAAAAAACATTGAAATGAACAGCAATATTTTTTCTCATCACGAACGTCACTGATTCTCCTTAAAATTAATTTTCGTGGATCCTGGCACGGATTTGTTGTTTTTGCGAATTCCCTTATAGGATAATATTATTACTGATAATGAATTTTAATGCAAACGTTTGCCTTCAGACACCACTCACCGAAACACAAAATTCGCTCCCTGAAATTACTGATTCAGAATTCACTTTCAGAATTCACACGCTTTTTAATATTTTTTATACACTACTTTAAAAATTATTTTTTGACATATTTGTGTGCAATGTGATATTGAAGCATTTGACTTTATACAACTCTTTCATTGTAATTTTGATTTTAATTGAATTTTTCTATAAACGAAGAAGTTCAGCAAGGGTGTCACTGATTGGTCGCATATCTCTCACTGGTGTTTTTACCTTATCCAGTTTTATGTCACTATTTACTTTTCTGGGTTTTGACTAATTTTAGATGAAAAAATTTAAATTAGTGTTAATTTCTTGCAAATAAATTGTAAATTCAATTATTAGAATTTGTACGTCAAATTTTATAATTATTTTTAATGTGAAATTTACGGATAGCTTCGGCAAGATATTTCTATCCGAAATTTCTACCAGGGATGGTAACGCAGTCACTGTGCAAAATTCCAGAAAATAAAATTAAAAATCCAACGTAAAAATTTGGACAAACACAATAATATGTTCCCATTGAAATTTGCAAAAAAATTTAATTTTCTAGAAAAGGAAAGAAAAAATTAGTTTTTTTGAGAAAAATAAACAAAAATAAAACAAAATGAGAAGGCCACTAACGAAATAAAATAGAAATAACAAAACTCCAGCAGGCAGGAACAGCAACAAAACTACGATGATCTATCCCCTACATCGAGGTTTTGTTGCTGTGCCTGCCTGCTCTATGAATTAAAAAAAATTTATTTGATTAGTTGCCTTTACATTTAACCTTCCTCTTTTTTATTGTTGCTCAAAAAAATTAATTTTTTCTCTTCTTTTTTAGAAAATTTTTCAAATATTTTTATTATTATCATGACGGTTGTCCAAATTTTTCCATTGGTGATTATTTTTTACGAAGGTTTCTTTTATTGAGTTATGATAATAATAAAACTAAAAAAGAAGAAATAAATAAAAATATAATTAAAGGGATTTGGTTAGTTGCCTTTTGATTTATTCCTCTTTTTTATTTTTGCCCAAAAACCAAATTTTTTCTTTTTCTTTTTTTTCGCATTTTTTAAAATCTTTATTGAAATCTTGAATTTTTTTTTAAATTTAATGTGTTAAAAAAGTTAGAGGTTTTATTTAAATTCAATATTATAGTGTTAAAAAGAGAACGTAAATCTGTTCTGGGTGAAAATTTACCTTTTTTTAAATTCTTTGTTTATAATTAAAAATGCAGTTGTTTTAAAAGAAATTCTGTCTATATTTGATAACAATGAAGATTTATGGTTAACCAGAAAACTGTTATGTTAAAAAGACATAATTTTTGTTGAAAATTCTGAAAAAGTCCACTGGAAACTTTATAGGATAAAAACTTAACTATATTTTTGATTTTTTTTATAAATTTTTTTTGTACATATGCACCTATTTAGTAGAGGATTCAAAAGTTCGGTTAAAAAGTCCTTTTTTTGTTTAAAATTCGTCTTTTTGTATTAGAAATTAAATTTTTTTCCAATTAACTCTTTTCCAACAGAAAATTTAACTATTTCTGTTTGAAGGATTTGGTTGTTTCACATTGTTAAGAAATCATTTGGCTCTTTATTTCTTTGGTTAAAAGTTGAACTATTTTGTTAAAAATTAATCTTTTTAATTGATAATTTCACTGCTTAAGTAAAAGTTAAGCTGCAATGTTAAAAATTAATTTTTTGTTCGAATGCTGATGTCTTTGCTTGAAAATTTAACTTATTAGGCGAAAAGCCTTTTTTCGGTTTAAAATTACTTTTTCAACTGAAAATGTGACTTTGGCCTATTTTTCAGATTGATCTTTTTAAGTTAAAAAAGCTCCATCTTTAGTAAAAAAAAATAATATTCTTGGTTTGAAAGTTTATGTTGTTAGGTAAAAATGCATCAGTTTCCTGTAAAATTAATATTTTCACTTTAAAGTCATATTTTGGTTTGAAATATTTATTTTCATAGGGAAAATTCGTCTTTTTGCTTCAAGGTTCAACAATTTATATAAAGTTTTATTTCTTCCTTGAGTGAAATTTGTTTAAAAATTTAAATATTAATGATCTAGGAAAATGCAAAATTATTAAATAAAAAATCATGGAATTTTAAGAATAAACTAGCATAACTAGTAAAATATTTCTGGAATCTAAAAATTACGTACTGTGAGAGAGGGAATGGGGGGATAGTAATATTTTATTTACAATTTTACATTTACTCACAAGTTTCTATGGAGGGTTTAACTCCCAGAAGATTTCCACGTTCATCGAGACATTCCACTATTCCTTCCCCTGTCGGTAAAGAAACCCTCCTAAGTAGATAACTAAATCTTCCATAATTCAAACCTGTAGGACAATTATTATCTGGATACTCAGTTTGCACTATGTTTCCATTTTTATCCCTCCAGACCTGAATAAGCTGATCCATGTGATACATAGACCCATCTGGCGGGCGTTTAAGAACTTTGCTTTTTTTGCGGTAAATTTGAAATTGCCCGCGTTTAAACCCACCTTGGACCCTGGTCTGAGCACCTAGCGGGCGCCCGCCTCCGGGGCGGGGCCCCCCACGATTTTTCCCGGAAACTGAACTTGATCCCGTATTATCAGCAGCATTCAATTCTGTTAATAGAAAACAAAGATTTGTCATTTAGAAAATATTAATTAATAATTATTTATAAGTTAGGGAACGCGTGTGTTGTATCTTGCGCTTCGCGCTCGATAGTGAGTTTCCTTATGCTCAGCGCTCAGATATTTGTGCATCTAGCGTCTTTTTGTGCACAATTTTGGTTAAATAATTTTTTTTTGCTGTAATTTGTGTGGTTTTACAAAATTAAAATTTTTCTTATTTACAATGAAGCTTAGTATTTTTCATTATTCTTGTGCGATCGAAATTCGAATTTTCGATTTTGCAAGAAAGTCCCAAAACGTGGGGACTCATCGAAAGAAATTTAAGAGCATTCATGGAAATCAGAAAACTGAGGGAGTTCAGGAAATCCACGGAATTATAGAAATTCAGAGAACTTAAGGAATTCAGGGATATCAAGAAATGAATATGATAATATGCATTAAGGGAATTGAAGGAATTGACTGAATACAAGCTATTCAAGGAATTCAGAGAATACAATAAATTCAAGGAATTAAACGAGCCCAGGAAGATGAAGAACTTTTCTAAGAATTTTAAAAAATTTAAGAATTTAAAGAATATTAGAGAATTACATTAATTCAGAGAATTCATAGAATTTAATGAATTCAGATAAGTTAAGGAATTTGAGAAATTCTAACTATAGTAACACTTCAGAGAATTCAAGGAAATCAGAATACTTAATGCATAAAGGGAATAGCAGAAGTTCAAGGAATTTAAGGAAATCAACGAATTCAAGGAATACAGGGATTTCAAGGAATTCAAGATTTTAAAGGAGTATAGGAAATTCATGGAATGCAAAGAATTAAAGGAATTCAGGGAATCCAAAGAATACTAATAAATAAAATGAATTCAGAGAATTCAAGGAGTTCAGATAACTCAAGGAATTCAAAGTCTTCTAGGAAATAAAAGAATTCAAGGAATTCAGAAAATTAAAAGAATTTAAGGAATTCAGAGAATTCAGAGAATTCAGAGAACTTAAGGAATTTAGAGAATTCACGGAATTACGAGAATTCAAGGAATTCAGAGAATTCACGGAATTACGAGAATTCAAGAAATTCAGAGAATTTATTGAATTGAGGGAATTCAAGAAAATCAGAAAATTTAAAAAAATTCTAGGAATTGAAAAATTTAACGAATTCAGAAAATTCGACGAATTCAGAGAATTCAACGAATTCAGAGAATTTAGATAATTCAGATAATTCAAGGAATTCAGATAATTTAGGAAATTACGAGAATTTAAGGAATTCAGATAATTCAAGGAATTCAGATAATTCAAGGAATTCAGATAATTTATTGAATTGAGGAAATTCAAGGAATTCAGTTAATTTATTAAATTAAGGAAATTTAAAAGAATCAAGAAATTCAGATAATTTGAGGATTTCAAGGAATTCATGAAGTTGAAGGACATTAGGGAATTCAGGAAATTCAGAGAATTCGATTTATTCAGAGAAGTCAATGCATGAAGAGAATTTGTTGAATTCAGAGAATTCAAGGAAGTTCTAAAAATTCTAGAAATTTATAGAATTCAAGGAAACCAGATATTTCAAAAAATTCAGAGAATGTAATGCATAAAGCAATTCAAGCAATTAACTGAATTCAGGCACAAGACTCAAGAAACTGCGAAAATTTAAGAAATTCATAAAGATTCTAAAAATTGTGAGAATCTGGAGAATTCAAGGAGTTCAGAAAATTCAATGCATAAAGGCAATTTGAGAAATTCAGGGAATTTAAGGAACACAATAAATTCAAGGAATTCAGAGAATTCGAGTAATTCCAACATTCGAGTAATTAAGAGAATTCGAGTGATTCAGAGAATTCAATGCATGAAGGCAATTTTGGGAATACAGAGAATTCAAGGAAATTAAGAAATTCGAAAAATTTTAAGAATGCAGAGAACATAATGAATTCAGGGATATCAAAAAATGCAGGTAATTCAATGCCTGAAGGGAATTAAAAAAATTGACAGAATAAAATCAATTCAATTAAATCAGGAAATACAAGAAATTTAAGGAATTCGACGGTAGATGAAAAAATTCAGAGAATTTAAAAAATTTAAAGAATTCAGTGAAACAAATTAATTCAGATAATTTAAAGAATAATAGAGAATTAAATTAATTCATATAATTCAGAGAATTGAATGAATTCAGATAAGTTTAGGAAATTAAGTAATTTTAAGAATAGCAAGAATTCAGAGAATTCAAGGAACCCAGGAAATTAGATTTATAAAGGGAATAGCAGAAGTCAATGGAGTTCAAGGAATTAAAGGAAATCAACGAATTCAAGGAATACAGGAATGTCAAGGAATTCAAAAGAAGGAAATTCATGTGTAGGAATTTCATTAAATGCAAAGAATACAAGGAATGCAGGGAATTCAAGGAATGCACAGAATTCAAGGAATTCGGGGAATTCAGTTTATTTAAGTCATTCAAGAACTTTAGGTAATTCAAGAACTTCAGGAAATTAAAGTAATTCGGAGAAACCAAGGAATGTAGCGAATTCAAGAAATATTATAAAATTAAATGAAATCAGAGAATTTAAGGAATGCAGATAATTAAAAAAATTCAAATAATTCAAGGAGTTCAGAGAATCGAAGGAATTAAGAGGATTCAAGGAATTCGGAGATTTAAATTAATTTAGAGAATGTAATGCATTAAGAGTATTAAAGCAATTCACTGAATTCAAGAAATTTAAGAAATTTAATGAATTCGGGGAATACAAGAAATTTAAGGAATTCCGAGAATTTAAGGAATGCAGATAATTGGAGTAATTCAGTGCATAAAGGCAATTTAAGGAATTCCGAAAATTCGAGGTAATTAAAACATTTTAAAAATTCTAAGAATTCAGACGACTCGAGGAATTCCGAGAAATCAAGGAATTTAGGAAATTCTAAAAATTGTCGGAATTCGGAGAATTCAAGGAATTATGAAAATCCAATGCACAAAGGGAATTGCAGAAATTCAGGTAATTCAAGGAATACAATAAATTCAAGGAATTCAGAGTAATCGAGTAATGAAGAGATGCAAGTAATTCAAAGAATTCAATGCATGAAGGCAATTTAGGGAATTCAGAGAATTCAATGCAACATAAATTCAAGGAATTGAAGGAATTAAAGAAAGTTGTCGAATTCAAGGTATACATGGATGTCGAGGAATTCAAGAATTTAAAGGGGTATAGGAAATTCATGGAATACACAGAATATGAGGAATGCAGAGAATGCAAGGAATTCGGGGAATTCCATTTATTTAAGTCATTCAAGAACTTTAGGAAATTCAAGTAATTCAGGGAAGCCAAGGAATTCAGCGAATTCAAGGTATATTATAGAATTAAATGAATTCCTAGAATTCAAGAAATTCAGATAATTCAAAGAATTTAGATAATTCAAAACATTCAGAGAAATCAAGGATTTCCGAAATTCAAACAATTCAAAGAATTCAAAGAATTCAAAAAATTCAAAGGATTCAAAGATTCAAAGGATTTAAAAAATTCAAAGAATTCAAAGAATTAAAAAAATTCAAAGAATTCAAAAAATTTAAACAATTCAAAGAATTCAAAAAATTTAAAGAATTCAAAGAATTCGAAAAAATCAAAGAATTCAAAGAATTCAAAGAATTCAAAGAATTCAAAGAATTCAATAAATTCAAAGAATTCAAAGAATTCAAAAAATTCAAAGAATCCAAAGAATTCAAAGAATTCAAAGAATTCAAAGAATTCAAAGAATTCAAAGAATTCAAAGAATTCAAAGAATTCAAAGATTTCAAAGAATTCAAAGAATTCAAAGAATTCAAGGAATTCAGATAATTCAAAGAATTGACAGGATTACAGGAATCCAGGAAATCCAAGGAATACCAGAGAATAAAATAAATTTGGAGAATTCAAGGAGTTCCCAGAATTCAAGGAATTCAGAGAATTCACTATGCGAATCTCGAGATTCAATGATTACTCAAGGAATTGAGGGAATTTAAAATACTAAAGGAATGAAAGAAACTTAGATTATTTAAGGTTTCTACAACTGTCATGGAAATTAAGTGTTTGAGTGAATACAAGGTTTTCAAAGGATTCAAAGTGTTCCAGAAATTAATTTAATTCAGGATATTAAAACAAATTAATAAAAATATAGAAATGAAGTTATTCAAATTTTTAAAAATTTTAGAGCATTTTTAAAATTAATGGTGTTTAGGAAACTAAAGGAATTATGGAAAACTAAAATCATCAAGGATTCCAGAAAATATAGAATATTCAGTAACTACGTTTTTTATAAAATACAGAGTATTTCATGAAATTTTTAGCTTTTGCGGAATTCAAAGTATTTCAGCAATTTTAGAGCAATTAGAAAAATTCAACGATTTAAAAAAATCTATACAATTTCAAGAGTTTAGGAGATTTTAGGATTTCAGGGTATCTCGAAAATTTCAGGCTTTTGAGAGCATCCGGGGGATACAAATAATTCGTGAAATTTAAGAAATACTGGATATTTCAGAATTCAAAAGATTTTTAAAGATCCCAAATGAATTAAATGTGAAACAAAAAAATTTTCTATAATAATGCACTAATTAAGAAAGAATTAACTGCTCAAAATATTTATTGCTTGCCACTGGTAATAAAAATGAATTTACAACTCATAAGTTACGTAAGGAGATTTTTCGACAATTATTTAATTAACAAAAAACTCAAAAATAAAATAAAACGCTTAGAGCATTGATTTTTCGAAATAGAAAAAAAAATCCCGGTATATCAACCCGGTTTGATTTACTTGGATTGTTTAAATTTTGCAGTACATCAAATTTCAAAGATTCGAATTGACGTTTATATTTATTTTTTTAGAAAAGAAAGGACTTACTTTTATTTGAAAATTGTAATAGAAATAGAAATTTGATACGCCATAAGTCAGCAAACTTTTTAAGTCTAAATAGTGTTTTTAATAACAGGCGTAATATGGTTTCATTTTGAATTATAGCTCAACATTTGAAAAAAGTAATGGTCAGAATATGTAATACTTCATATTCATATTGATACTTATATTATACTAAGTACACTTACCATCAAAAATTAAAAGAACCACGATGTAAAAAAGCAGAGTTTGGATAACAATTTTCATTTTTTAGGCAGATTTGTTAAAAAGTGACTAATAAATCTCGAACATATTCACAGCTATATATACTCATCGACTTTTTTTATTTTTTTTTATCAAAACATACAGAAATAATAAAATTTGTAACAACAGGAGACTTAGTATAAGAACAAATATTTGCAATTAAAAAATTATTTATTAGACCTTGTACGCTTTCTTATCTCGAGTTAGAATAATGGGCCGTACAATCAACATTCTATATTCCTAATCTTTCAACCAAGTTTCGATAATAAATCAACAATTTAAATGAAAATGTGATTTGCTGAGTAAGAGTTAAAATATGGAAAATAGTTGAAAATAGTTACAATTAATAAATGGACAATACGAAATTTTGATACAACTGAATTTTATCCAAAAACGACTAATTGTTAATAAAATTGAAGAGTTCTCAAGGAAAAAATTAAATTTCTAACTAAAAAGATTAATTTTAAGACAAAAATATTTATTACACAGGCACACGAAAAAAGGGTCTTATTCACCAGACGAGATAAACATTTTTATAAGTTTTTTGTGGTCGCTGAATCCGACTCCGGGGTTGGTGTGACTCGGTCAGGTTGCATTTCGTTCCTAGCCTTAAAAAAATGCTGAAAGTTGAAACATTCATGAAAACTCCAAGAAAGCAAAACGGTTATATTGTCAGGGTCGCTAAGTCCAAATTTATAGGACGCTGAATACAAACAGTTTATGTTGGATACAGTTTTCAGTGTTTTAATTTTGTTTCGGTTATGAATGGAATGCGACCTCACATTCCATTTTGATTCAGTGGATTCATTCTGATTTTGGACTTAGTGACCCTAAAAGCATATAGCTGCTTTTCTGTCTGGGTGTTTCCATTAATGTTCCAACTTTCATCATTTTTTTTGAGGTTAGGAACAAAGTGCGTACTGCCCGAGTCAAACTAACTCCGGATTCGGTATCAGCGACCTAAAAAACGTATAGAAATATTTATCACGTCTGGTAAAAAGAACTTTTTTTACGTATGTTAAACAAAAATATAAATTTATTACCAAGAAAGACAAATTTTCAATTAAATTTCAGAACTCTCAACCAAAAATATGAATTTTTAAGAAAGAAAGAATTTTTTTATTTTGTAGAAAGTAGTTTAACTTTAAAACCTGGTTGTTAAATTTTTAATAAAAAAGCTGAATTTTCAATCGAAAAAATAAATTTTAAAATAAACAATCTTTTTTTATCGAAATAACGGATTTTAAAACAAATTTAAAAATTTGAAACCAAAAAGTTGAATTTTCAACTAAAAAAGATGAATTGTTAACAAAAAGGTTAATATACTACCAAAAAATACGAATTTTTTAAGAACAATTAACTTTTTATGAAAAACGATGCTTTTTGTTAAAAGATTTTATTTTTAAGAAAAGAAGCGGATTGCTAACTAAATAGTTGAATTGCCTAAAATGCTAGTTAGATTTGTCTTTCAAAAGTACGAATATTTAACAAAAAAGGTGAATTTATAACAAACATTTTTTTCACTAAACTATTAAATTGTCTATGACGTGAAATAATTTTTATCTAAGGAATTCCATTTTTAACCAATGAACAGAATTTTCAAACAACCACATCAATTTTTTCCAGAAGATCTACCAAAAAAGATAATATGTAAAAACATACATAAAATGTAACCTTGCCAAAAAGTAAATATTTAACTAAATAGTAAAATTTTCAGCTGGAATAGGTGAATCCATAGTCAAACAATTAATTTTTAACAAAAAAACAATGATTTTTTCAAACGTAATTAATCAAGTGGCCCAACTATCAGAAAGGTTGTTGTTTTTTACAATTTTTAAACAACTGAAGTGCAAAATCTTGAATTAGCAAAATTAAATAAATTTTTTTTATAACTTTTAACTAAATTGTTGTATTTTCTAGAAAGAAAAGTAATTTTACACCAAAAAGTTTAATTTTCAGTCAAAAACATGAATTTTTAACAAAGAAGATTAACTTTCTGCCGAAAACGACTAAGTACTGCTAGACAGCAATTACCTCGGATTACCAGTTTGAATAATCGAGCGGTTCAGCAGGATTAATAATAGTAATAATATATATTTTGATTGGGCTTGATAAGATTTTTTACGTCCAGCTCTGAATTATTTCAAGAAAGACTAAAAATTATTTTTTGATTTTATTAAGCATTTCCCTATTTTACATCTCGTCAAAAGATAGTCACGTTTTCTTTGACAGTTTTCGAAGTCACTACACATCGACTATCTTTCTTAGCCCGAACACTTAAGCGGCAGTGGGATTCAGTAAACATGGCAGATTCGTTAGGAAATTTTTTAGTCCTACGATATTAGAGATTCAGTTTGATTTAGAGTTTAGGTTTCGCTTTGCAATCGTCATGAGAAGTCGTTTTTAAAGTTGTTAAGTGAATACCAGGTGCTTTTGTTTGTTTATGCTTAAAATGCACAGCATTGTGCTGAACAAGAGCTAGAAACATGAGTCGGGTGTGCGGAAGCGGAAGGGGGAAAAAAAACTTCTTATGAACAGATGTTTGAAGGTTTCTTATCTTGAAGCTAAAGTTTTATTAGAGCTGTCTTTAACATCAAGTTATTAAACCTTATTTCGATGTAGGATCAACCAGTTCTAACACTGAGGATGAGGCTGGCAGTGATAATTTATCTGCACCTTCTTTATCTCGAATTTTGCCTTCATTACTCTTTATTATTGAAACATATTTTGATATCGAATCACCCAAATGATTTCCAAAAGATTTTATAGGAGGTGACCTCCCAATCTCTGTTTTTAAGAAGAAACTAGGGAATGGTGAGATTGTTCCTAGAGACTGTCTTAATTGAAGCAGAGCGAAAAAAGCCCTCTATTTTTTAACATACAGAATTTCAAAACTCTTCCGTAGGCACAAAAAGCAGAGTTGGCATCACCTAAAGATTATTCAACTGTACGAAAATGAAAGCAGCTACATGTCAAAGTTCCTGATCATGTGGGTACTGTCTCGCTTAAAATTTCTTATACTTAATGGAGAACAGAATCTAGAAAGCTACAAATAGAAACTTCGTTAAGTGGCTTGTTGTTGAAGAAAATACAACACGAGCGAGAAAGTTGAAAAGTAATCCTAAGAAGGCTTCTGCATGCAATCTTGTTTATTGTTGAAAGAATTTTTGTTATTCGCAGCGACAGTAAAAAAATTTGAGTCCCATCCCAAGGTTACTTTCTCGGATTCTTTAAACTTGTAGCAAAATGTAACACGCTTCTAAATAACGACCCACCAAAATTCCGTTACTCTTGAAGAAACTGGACAAAAATACAGGTGCATTACTTACCAACAGGTGTTAAAAATGAATTTATGGGTGTCTGTGCAAATGAAGAACTACCTAAATTGTATTCTTCAAATTTAAGTTTCATTAATGAAGATAGAGGAACCTATATCGCGCGTCCTAAGGATAGGATGGCGACGCATGCGATCAAATCGATGACACTTAATCAAAAATATAAACAATAAAAAGGTAACCGAGAGGTTAGCGCTAGAAAGTTTTAGCACCCGAAATTTAGTAGGATGAAGCTAGAAGTTGGCTAAAAGTAAAAGGTGCTCGCTCGCTCAATCAAATCATGAAAGTTCTATCTCAGGCCAGCAAAGCATGTAGGTGCCACTTCACGGCATATTAGGAGATTAGGGAGAAGTGGCCCCTTCATGTTTTGCCCGTCCGAGATAGAACTTTCATGATTTGACGGAGCGACGGAGCACCTTTTAGTTTTGGCCAACTTCTAGATTCATCTTGCTTAATTCCACGAGCAAGAATTTCTAGGGCTAACTACTTGGTTAGATTTTTGTTGTTTAAAGTTGAAGAGCGTCTACTGGCCTCTGCTGACTGTACTCAAAAAACGGGGGAAGCCATTGCCCATCTTATAAAATCAAAAGTGGAGGAATTTAAAATTCCATTAGGAGATTTCCGAGAGCAAGGAACATGTCAACGGCAGCAATATGAAGGCTGCCTACAAAGGAGTTCAGGCGAGAATACTGGCTTTCAAAGTATCTAGCTGTTTATTTTGCCTGCGCTTGTAACTCTCTCAACCTTAGTGGAATACCAGCAGCCAAAAGCTATCTTGCAACTCGCACATCTTTTTGTGTCATAGCAAAATTTTACACAGTATTTAGTTCCAGTCCACAGAGAAGGGACACACTAAATAAGAAAATATACTGCTCTATGCATTCAAACTCTTGAACTAGCTGGTTGGATAGGATTAAAGTCGTGAAACTGCTTGGTGCTCAACTTCCAGGAGTGACAGAAGAACTAGACGAGTTGTCATTATTGAATTTATCAGGAAAATTTTATGGCAATATCCATGGACTCAAAAAGCTTAATTGTAGATTGAAAATCTCTGCGTGATGAAGAGTGTGAGAATATTTGAAACGAAGCTGTCACCGTTGCAAGAAACATTGGATGGCACGAATCTCTTCAAGAAGAAACCAAGAGAGGTCGCAAGCAGAATAGAATGGCAGACGAGGTTGAAATTCGAAGAGTTTGAAGATGACAGAGTATAAAATGCTTCATCAGGTGTAAAATTCAAACAAGAAGTGTACAGCGTTATCCTAGCCCATTTAACTCAGGATGTAACTGAGCTGCTTGAAACAAAGTACAAGCAATGAAAGTTCTTCTCTGTTCTTTAGAAGTTTTCCATTTTATCGTAAAACGTTTCAATATAAAAATTTACATTATAGTAAATTACTGATTCTTATGAAAGTCCTTTCAATACTTGGTATAAAGTCATGGGATTAAAATGTATAGCTCCTGTCTGCACTTCAGACTATCAGCAAACCACTTGTTTTCCAACCAAAAATTTAAATTTTTAATCAGAATAATGAATCTTTAATTTAAAAAAATATTTCAATAAAAAAAGTTTTATTTTAAACCAAGTAAATTTATGTTTAACGTAAGAAATTAATTGCTGACTAAAATGATGAATATTAAGACAGAATACTTCTTTTTTTAACCAAAAAGAAGAATTTTCAAATAAGGAGATTAACTTTCAAAGATGGAACTTATGTTCTTCCAAAAAATTCGATTGTTTAACAACATACCTAAATTGTCACGAAAAAGTTAAGTTGAAATCTAAATTTTGATGAATTTTGAACTAGAAAAGGTCATTTTTTCACCTGAAATTGTTAGATGTTCTCCCTGAATAGTTTAATTTTCAGTTAAAAAATTGATTTTCAACATACTAGTTACATTTTTATAAAGAGATGAATTTTTGAATAAAATTATGAATCTTTCAACAAGAAAATTAATTTTTAACAGAAGAGTTTACCTTTTTTTAAAGAAAAATGTTTTAAAAAATGCACATTATAATTTAGAAATATTTCCTTTTCGAAATAATACTTCCACTCTAAAAACTGCCTAAAGCATTTTCGTTCTTTGAACTTTAGAAGAAGAAACTGTTAAATTGTGACAAAGTTTGACCTAGTATAGGCATTTTTTAAAGTTCTTTCTTCTAAATCCCAATTTTAAATCTATAAATAGTCTCCGTTATATGACAAAAATTCCCTGTTCTAAGGGGCCTGCCATAAAAGACGTCAGCAGTAGGTGGGGGTCAAAAATCATGGTAATAAGGGGGGGGGTCAACCATTTTTCGGACGTTGTTTTTCAAATTCAATAATTTCCATGTGATGACGTACATTTCTCAAAATGCCTCTATCTGATGGTATAGAGCCGACTTTGAATCCTCCCACGGTGATTTAGGTGATTGCAGCGCCATCCATCGGTCCCGCGGAAAACCATCTGGTAATACCAGATATCGAATATTCTGCATCCAGTGTTGATAATAAAAACGACCTTTCATCGTTGTCAAAAATAACTTCAATTGACAATTTGCCTCGCGATTGCTCTCGAAAACCATTCGTTAAAGATTTCCATTAAACGGGTTCATATATTTAGTTTTTGCAAGAATGTTCCATGTTTGATTATAAGAATAAATTTTCCTCAAAATTCACAAGAGCTTTAATCTCGTATAATTGCATAATGATGAAAAAAAGTAAAAATATGAAAATGAGGGTGGGGGGTCCCTGCGCCAAGGACGGTCTTTAGGGAGAGGGGCGTGGAAATTGGACAAAATCGATAAATCAGGGAGGGGGAGTCTAAAACTCCGGAAATTTTGTGGATGTGTTATATAGACGGCCCCTAAGTAAAATTATGTTTGTCCATAGAAACTCCATGTCCTAAAATAAAAACGATAATTATTTTCGCTCATACTAATCATTAATGCCCAAATATTATTATTAGTTTAATAATATTATGAACTAATCTTCAAAATTTTCAACGATTACAATAGTTTATAAAATTAATTAATTACATAAGCAAAATAAACAACAGAATTAAATTCTCCTATTATTAAATTACATGTTTTCATTTTTTTTTTTTTTATTACTCATTACACCTGCTCATATTGTTACGAAAAACTATGTTTTTTCCTTGTCCATTCATAAAAAGTATCAAGTTTTTAATTAATATTACTATTTTTGTTAAAAAATTTTAGTCTCAAGAGGGAAAGAGACCAAATTTTACACGTAGGAAATACGATATTTGTAACCTGTAAATTCTTGTTCGTCCCTCCTAACCTACCATAAAGTTTTTTTTTTAAATGTAGCCCTTAACTAGTTGAAGTTTCTTTCACTTTCGTAAATTCAAAATAAGATTTTTAATCGGTTAAAAAAAATTGACTTACAAAAAAACTTTGGACATGTTTAGTAAACTTCTGAAGTACAGAGTAACACCTTTTGAAAAGTTACGCGCTGTTACCGAAACATAAAGGATTTTGACCGCAGTTTATTACTCAAATAAATTCTTAAGTCGGAACAAATGTTTTTTTAACAACTTTTTTTAATTTATGTATATTTTATGTTTAATGCTAATTTCGTTTTAAATCATTATACAATATAGAAGGTGAATTATACTTTAAATCATTTGTCTTAAAGATAAGAACCGAGCTCATTTCTTAGAGAAATAAACGCATATAAGATGTGCTTAATGATGTTTGTATAATTTTAAATATTTATTTTAGCCTTTAAGCCATCGGAATGCTTCTTCCACGTAGTCTTTTCACATTGGTCATTTTCATCTCTGGCTTCCTCGGGGAATTATAACCGGTAGTGACGGTTATATAGAGCAGAGAATATTTTCTAAATTTCACAGCTATCTTTCAAAAAATTTACTTAAACAAAATGAAAAAAATTTTCAATACCCTGCTTCTTGCCATCGTGATTATTATAAACTTTGGTGGTGAGTGTACTCAACCTGGTATTAATCTGATCATGAAATATTACGTACTGCAGAACTTAAATTTTTACATCCTCATCTAAATGAGAAGTACTGGCGTTATGTGAAAATTAAGTTTTTTCAATTTTATCAAATGTCGACGCTTTGGGACTCACTTAACGAGACAAAATGGATTTAACTTCGGTCTCTGTCTGTCGTCGCCATAGACATATAAAGGCTAGACCGACAGTCTCTTTGATCCGCCGACGCTCCTGTTTAGAGAGAGAGAGAGAGAGCGAGAGAGAAAACGCGAGTCGACTGTTAGCGCGCTTCGCTCTCACTAGCCCACGTGATCCCAGTAGAAAGAGAAAGAAGTACTCACTAAAATCGTTCTCTCTCTCTGTCTCTAAACAGGAGCGTCGGCGGATCAAAGAGACTGTTGGTCTATCCTTTATATGTCTATGGTCGTCGCTGTCTGTTTACACGATAGCATTTGCAGGATTATGCCGATTTGATTGCAGTTTAGTAAATCTATTTAAATTCTGAAAAGAAATAGAGTTTTTGTTGCTAAGCCATTTTTAACCAACGGCTGTGATTGTAGCAATTACAATTTCTTTTCGGAAAATCAAGAATTCCATTCTCCAACAAAATTATGTGAGATATGAAAAAAATCGTCGGAATTTATTTAAAAAGAGATGCAATAGACGTTAATTTTTGGGAAAATTTCTTCAAAGTAGTCAGTCCATATTTACTCTTCTAATTTTATTTTATTTTCTTTTTTATTTATTGACATAATTTATGTACTTCAGATTCTTTAAATTTCAAAGTTTAAATTTCAATTTAACACCAATTGTGCGTAAACGTAAGTTTTTTTACATTGTTTTCAAAACAAACTGTCGTTTACACATCATGTTACATCATAGCATGTTACGCGCCAGTTGATAGTGATCCCAGAGAAGTCAAAGACGCCTTCTGGGACACTTTATATGATACGATGAATATTTGCGAGCATGGTGAATGTATTATTTTACTAGGAGATATGGATGGATGGGTTCACATCCAAAATCAGGATACAGAAAGAGTACTAGGTAATTTTGGGGGTCCAAAAACAAACTATAACGCAGATAAATTAGTTGGATTATGCTTAGAAAAGGGTATTTTTATTACGAATACTTGGTTTGGGCATAAAATGATTCAGATGTACACCTGCTCCAAAGGAAACAGCTACAGTAAAATTGACTTTGTTGTTGCGGATGAAAGACTAAGAGACCTAGTCAAAGATACAAGGGTCATGAGGGGTTCTGAATGCAATACCGATCATTATTTTCTGATCTCCAAAATTAACTTAGGTCGGAGATGGAGAAAAAAGAGAACCCAGAAAGCAAAAGAAACGCGAATCAAAATTGAGAACCTACAGAATCCGGATGTGCGAATAGATTTCCAAAATAAGATAATCGAAAGCGTAGGTAAGGACGCTTGGGAATCGCTTATACCGAATAAAGATATAGAAGGCCCATCGACTATGTTCCGGGATATCATTGTTAGATGTGCGAAAGAAGTGTGTGGCACCGCGGTTGTAGGAAGAATATCTGGTGATGCATAATGGAATGATGAAATTGCGGCTGCCCAAACAACAAAGAAAGTAGCGTACCGAAGAACGTGAAACAGGACAGGTCTTAGCGACGAGGAAATAAACAGACGAATAGATGATTACAGACTCAAAAACAGGATACTAAAGCGACTAATTAGAGAAAGCAAAGATACAATTATAGCAGTTGAAGAGAAGAAAATACAAAACGACTTTGAAGGATGCAAGAAACTCCTTTATAAAGCAGTGAAGGGAATTAAAAGTACAGAATCTGTCAACGTGTGGAATGGCAAAGGGGAAATGCAATATGAGGAAGACGGGGTGAGTGACGCTTTTAGAGACCATTTTAGGGGACAATCCGAAAATGAAGCTATAGGACACGACAACGGCGATGTACAACACAATTCTTTAGAAAACTCTATTGAAAGAGCCTGTGTGACTGAGGTTAGGGATATAATCAAGAACTTGAAAAACGGTAAAGCTTCCGGGCTAGACAGTATTAACGCTGAAATGCTTAAACACGGTGGCGAGTACATGCCACATAGACTGTGCAAACTAATAAATCTATGCATCGAAGTAGGAGAAGTCCCAGGTGATTGGAAAAAAGCGATTATCGTGCCAATGTACAAAAGAAAGGGAGATAAAAGCGACTGCAATAATTACAGAGGGATCAGCTTATTAAGTACCGTAAGTAAAATATACTCCAAGATACTTACTCGTATTGATGAAAATAACAGAAGGAAAGATTTGGAAAGTCCAAAGTGGGTTTATGCCAGAAAGTTCATCTACAGTTCAAATATTCAGCTTGAGGCAAATCGCAGATTAGTAGCTTATTTACTAGGGACGGTAAGATAGAAGAGGAGTTAGATAGACGCATAAACGAAGGTAAGAAGGTTATTGGTAGAGCAGGCCCCTTTATAAGAAGTAAAAATATATCAAATAAGGCTAAAATGGCAATACATAATTCCATATTTGTAACGACTGTACTATACGGCAGCGAGACATGGACATATCAAGAAGAACATAAGAGTAAAATTAACGCGATTGACTTGAGATTCTTGCGCATAATATGCGGGAAAATTCTCATGGACGAAATAAGTAACGAGATAATCCTTAAGGAATGTGGTGCGGAAGAAACGCTAGTTAACACATGGGAAAGAAATCGGTTAAGATGGTTCGGGCATGTTGAGAGAAT
>JAAAKG020171221.1:0-27436 GCA_010014905.2 Druon quercuslanigerum
ATAATTAAAGAGGAAAAAAACTTCCTTTTAACAAAAAACATAAATTTGTAACTTAGATGACGAATGCTAAAGTAATTTAAAAAAAGCCAATTCTCTACGAAGTAGCTTAATTTTCTACAAAAAAAACAAACTTTTTCAACTTTTTCTAGGAAAAAGTTGAAATTGCAACCAAAATTTTATATTTCTAGCTAAACAAATTTATTTTTAGATAAACTTGATGAAATTTCAAGAAAAAAGGAATTTAGGAAAAAGTATTTGAACTTTAGGCTAAAAAGTTGAATTTTATATCAAACTGTTCAAACTTCCTTCTAAAAATACAAATTTTCTACAAAACCAAAAAAAATATTTTAAACAGTGCGTCTAGAAAAATAGATAAATTTTCAAATTATATAAGGACAAAATATTTAATTAATATTGTTTAATTTTCAAGTAAACAAAAATAATTTTTTAATAAAACAGATAAATTTTTAATCCAAAAAGATTACTAGTACAAAACACATTAATCCTCAACTTTCGACTAATTTTCAACTGAATGGAAAATTTTTTAACAATATGGATAAATTTTTAATTAATTTTAATTAATTTATATTTCTAAATACTACTGAAAAACATGCTTAAAATTTTCACCAAAAAATTTTAGCCCAGGAAGAGAACGTTTCTATAAAAAGAGGTAAATTTTCCAACCAAAATGGAAAAAAATATTTAGTTGAAATTTTTTAATTTTTATACCAAAAAGATAAACTTTTAACAAAACAATTGAATTTATAATTAGAATGGACGATTTTAAAAAAAATACATAAATTGTCAGTGAAATAGTTAAATTTTCATCAGGGAGCTGCATTAGGAGTTAAAAATTATTTTTGCAAGAAGAAGTAAATTTTCTTTTCTAAAAAATTTTTTAGCTACATGTGAGTGTGTGTTTGATTAATTCTGTTACTAATTATAATATTTTATATTAAGTTAGGGGCTTGTAAAAGCTTAATTTGGAGGAGGTAGGAGGCCTACTTACAAGTTTCAGAGTGTGACATTTTTCTTGTTTCAATAAAGTCGAAAATGCTACAATCACGTTCTTTGATGAAACTTTTCTACTTGTGACATATTTCTAGAAACTTCATTAAATTACTATATATAAAATAATAATACAGATAAGCATTTTAATTACGGAAAAAGAATTATAGTCAATTCTTTATTTTTTTATTTCCTTCGAAAATTTGTATATTTTTAAATATTTAAATACAGCTGCGCAAAGAAATCTGTCAACTGCTTAGAAATTTTTTATTTGAAATTCAGGAACCAACACAAGACCATTGAAATCAGACTACTCTTTCCTTATCTGATGGGGAAAAACGATTTAACCTTCATGAAGATAATTTTAGAAACTAGAAATTGTTGATAACATTCATTTTTGTTATACAGACAGAATTTCCAGTTTTATCGACAAAAGTTATTTAAAAATTTAACATTTGCTGTATTTGATTATTTAATATTAAATTCATACTTTTTTTCTGCGAAGGACTACCTCAAAAGATTCAAAAGGATTTCAAGACATTTAAGGTAGGATGTATACAGTATATCAGTTAACAAAAATAGTTAATGCTCTAATAGAATATTTAATAAATTTAATAGAATTATATTTCTAGCAATTTTAAATTCAGTGCTACTTTTGACCCTTTCTTGAATTTCTGAAATTAATCCGAGGTCTGCCATTTCAAAATTAAAATTTTTCAAACATTCGCCTGCGACGCTACTTGCTTTTTATAATTCTTGAAATCTTTCGAAAACATGAGTGTCATTGTTTAAGAAATAAAACCAGGAAATTATTAGTAAATAATTAGACAAGTTTTCTCCCTTTTTAGGGTGACTAATCAAAATGATGAAGATTTAATTGACAGTTAGCTGAAAAAATGGAAGGGAATATTTATCCGTCCCACCTTTCTTTGCGAGACCAGACAGTATAAATTCCCAATAAAAGCCCTTCTTTTCGCAGTGTTAACAAAAAGATTCCACCAAAGAAATTTTTAGGATAATGAGAAATCTGAGCGTGATTTGCATTTTAAGCGCAATTGTGTATTCAGTAATTTGTCAACCAGGCCCTAAACGCGGCCGGCCACGTAGCAGGCCCTACAACGAGGTACCCAGCTTTCCGAGCAGCTCCCTACCAAGGTTGCCACACTGGTAAGTTTTATTACTTTCAATATTTTTCATCACTCTACAATTTTATTAAATAAATTTTATCTATCTGTGTAAAGCTAGATTTTAGTTAACAATTAGTTCAATATTCATAGGGTTGCTACAAAATCCCCATTTCGAAATTCCCTGAATTTTTCTGACTTTTATCTGGCCAATATTATATTTTTCCTGGCAGTTACACATTTTTTCAAATATAAAAAGTTTGTTTTTGAATTACATTGAAAGATATTAAGAAATAGTTTAAACAAACAGTACTTGTTTAAAAAATAAAAATTAATGAACAAAAATGGTAAATTTGAGACTTTTTGTGACTTATCGAAATAGTTTACAGTTGGTCAGAAAAATACAATTTATTATGGTGAAATCAAAATAATAAACAAAAGTAATTTTTTGGTGGTTTGCAACGTTGTAGTCTTTAAAATCCATAAATTTAATATAAATTATGTATTGTCCAATCACTCCTACGCATCGTGCTTTTTCAGAAAGTGAAAAAATTGAATTGTACTATTTTTAATAAAATAACGAAGTTCTGCAAAAGGCTATCCCAGCCTGTTATAGATAAAGAGTTTTTCTGTTGAATATTCAAGAAAAAATGAAACTTTGAGCTTAAATCGATTATTAACTCACACTAATTAGAAAGGTGAAAATAAGTTTAGAAATTTGGAAAATCCTGACTTGTAGGGCTTTTAAAGCACTTTGTAAACTATATTTAAAAAAAAGAATTTGAAGAAAATAAAAAGTGATTTTTTAAAAAAAAATTTAGTTTCAACATTTGTTTTTGAAAAATAGAAAAATTTGTTTAAGTGTTCATTTTAATTTTTTTTAACTGCGCCTTATTGCAAATAATTAAAAAAAATAGATCCTAATATCTTTAAAATCACGAAAGTAAGGAAAGTTCAAAGGAAGGAAAACTGTCACTCTAATAATTGAAAATATTTATCATACACTTTGCCTGGTCTCGTTCGGGCATTATATGTAATGCCTAGGCAATTTTTATGTTTCTGTGGCTTCTTATGTCTCTTCTAACTAGGGTCTCACTCACACATTTTAACCATTCTTTCGGCGGTCTGCCTCTGAGGAAGCTGCCATTTACTTAACTTTGATACACTTGTTTCGTTAGTCGTTCATCTTTCATTCTCTCTACATTCCCGAACTATCTTAACCGATTTCTTTGACATTTTTCAAATAGTGTCTTTTTTCGCACCACATTCTTTGTTAATTATCTCGTTACTTACTTTGTCGATCAGATTTTCACCGCATACTATGCGCAAAAATCTCATGTAAATCGCCTTAATTTCACTCCCATCTTTTTCTTGAAAGTTTCATGTCTCGCTACCATATTGTACAGTTGATTGGTTCAGCATTTTATTCCGATCATCTGAGGTGTTGCTTCATAGCACTATCATCACCGGATGCTCGGGTTATTATTCAATTAAATAAAATTAATTATTTTAATTTTAAGGGGACTCGTAACAACCCACCCCTGTTATATCGTCCTCGATATTGCAGACAGCGAAGGTTTAACCCTTCAATATATCTAAATATAATTTCTAATGGATGGAATATTCTTAAACTCTCAATGAAGATTTTCTCTCTCTTTTCTGTATAAAAATATATACATTCCGTTGGATTATTTTGTATGAAAATGCCTTATAGAATTAGAGATTCCATTGTTACTATGCATCTGGGAAATACTCATAGCCACCCCGATCCTTAAAGCTTGACTGATTCTGGTTGATGTCCTTGACCAACTATTTCAGCCACACTCACGTCAGACAAAGAATAAATGCATCCTCATAATGTTGTAATTATCTTTAAATAGGGCCGTAGATGGGTTGTAATTCCTTGCACAAGAAGTTGTTTGCGACGTCCAAGCAGTTTTCAATCTCTTTCTACTTTAATGGCAGGTAGGTTCTTTTGGTTTATTCTAACGCGACGTGCTCCGAGTTGCATTTTCCAGAATGGATTAAAGTACCGGTACAGGGTGAATTTGGTACATTGTGTATTCGTTTTTGTCTATAAAAGGAATATCCTGAGTAACTTTTAACTTTGATCCACTGGTTGATATTGTGGTAGTAGGAACCTGAATTAGGTTTTCCAGTCTAATTGATGGTGTAGATAACAGAAACATCACCTCGTGAGCATAGTCCTGTATGTCTCTTAGAATCGGCTTCAAATGTTTGGTTGAAATTACCATAGGTTGTAATTTTCCTTGCCGAGCTGAATGGATTGATATCAACAGTGGGATCGCAGATTAAATTTAGTCATCTCAATCAGTTTCCATGGAATTCAGGCTCTTCATTAACATCTGTAAGTCTTTTACCTGACTGTTAACTGCGTTGAATATTGACCTGTTCAACAAAAAATTAAGATCCTGTTGTAATTGTTTATCATTAGCTTTAAGATGAGCATGAATATTCTCTATTACTACTCTGACGATGTGAGTTTGTTGTCATGAAAGGTAGGTTAAATTTTGTTGATTGGCTTTTAGATGCTGAATTTCCTAATCAATTTGCTGACGATGGTGATTGATTACCAATACGGTTATGGGAAGTAAGAATTTCCCTATCAGCCTGTTGAACAGAGTCAATCTCCTTGTCTATTTTCGAATCCCAATGCGCAAGATCTCTTGAAAAGTATCTTGAAACTGAAGGCTTAATTCATCCATTCGTTTGAATATCGTCCGTTGCAGATGTTTTGCTTGAGTAAGTTTGCTCATTAGTTAAGATTCCTCCAAATACTCCTTGAAGAGTGCCTTACACTGAGTCGGGCATTGCGATGTCATCTGTTCCAGCCTTTTAGTAAAGTTCTGCAGAAGTTACGAGTAGAGATGTACATCCAGGAAAGTAGTCACCCTTCACACGGTTGCTTGTCGACAGATTCTTTTTATCCGTTCAAAATATACTTCAGAACCATTTTGAAATGGCTCGTCCCAATATGCTAGCCCTTCTTGTTGCATGGTAGACCTAAACAGAATTAGAAATATTGCCACTTTTAACCCAGAAAACACAGGACAATCATTTTTAGTATTTTTTGCTTGGAAGATTTTCTTTGATCAGTGATGTTGATCATTTAATTTAGTAATCAGGTTTTTTAAATACAACCCGTACTTTTCGAGAAGCTCGTCAGATGGAAAAGTGCTTCAAAAATGCACCGAGGTGTAGTGGGTGAAGATAGCGAAAGGTAGTAATTGGTCCCAGTTATCGTAATCAGTAGCACAATTTTTTATATAGCCTGTTAAGACTACGTGGCTACGTTCCAACGAACCATTCTTTTGCACCATTCGTGGGCAACTCTTATGTTCTTCGTAGGTACTTTCCGGAACATGTCGTTCAGAAATTGTTGCAAATTAGTTTGGAACAATGTTCTTAAAAAGTTACTCGAAATTGCCATTCGACAGGTTTTCCGATTGTCACGTTTCATCGCTTGGTGAAGTTTAGCTACACCCATAGTTATGTCCTTTCAACTAGTGTCATCGAAATAATTTCGTTTCACTACGTTGTAGAGAACGCTATGACGTCCTCGAGATGTTACCAGTACTTGATCCAACTGATGGCGTCTATCTTCGAAGTCTTGGACATTTAAACACTCCGTAGCAACAAAAAATTTAAAAATAGGGTTAGATGTCTTGCAATCTTCCGAGATAAAATGAGCATAGTTATCTCGACGATAGGTGAGCGGTTTAGTCCATGGATGAACTACAATACCTCTAGCCTTTTCTAACGGATAGATTAGAAAAGGCTGGCAATGGTGAATCTATGTAGGGCATCTCTACGCTAATTGGTTTTAATTGAAGGGACTGGTTCTGAGGTGGTTCAGAGCAATTCCCTATTACCTTTAACCCATGAAGCTGTCGCGTTAAGAGGGGTGGGGCAGGGGACAAACGGGTGGTTAGAATGCGTGGGGGACGAGGACGGATGAGAACGGTTTGGTGGTTCGTAAGTGTGGATGGATGGCTGAGGTGTGTTAATAATTTTAGATCATGCCGCAAGCCACACGTCTACTATCAGCGAGAAAATTCGTGTCGTCTGGTAACGAAAAATGATCATTTTTAAGGTGCAAATATTGTACGTTAATGAGCCGAAAAGTAATATTACAAAAAAAATTTTTTAGCTTACAGATCTAAAAATCTGACGAAAATTAAGGAAGTTTGATAGCATTTTGAAACATAGTTTTTTATCGAAAAAATAATAGGAAAAATCTGAAAAAATTCATGGTGTGATTTTAAACATTTCTGAACAGATTAACGTCGACAAATTTTCCAATTATAAATTATTGTTCGTTTTTTGTAAATAAATATGCGACTTAACTATCTTCAGTTCTAATAAGTCGAGTGCCAGAGACCAGCGGGAAATATTTTTTCAAAGGATCGTGCACGGTTTTCCTCAGCCCAACCTACTCATCTTGTGGCTCCGAGCCTCACTCTGGCCTTCGATTTCTTTCCCTGTGTTAAGGAAAAACAAGAACGATCCCTTGAAAAAACCGCACCACGCTAGTAAATTATTATAGATAGTTCAATTAACTACCTCCAAATATGAATTGTTGCAGATTTCTCCTATTACTTTTACCATAAAAAACTATGTTTCAAAGTTTTTTATCAGATTTTCAGATCTGTGAGCTACAAATTTTTTTTTTGTTATATCACTTTTCACTCTTTCATTAAGCTATAATTTTTTCTTCACTCACTTCTCCAACGTTAAAGCCAAAGGACTCGAATTTTCTCGCCGATAGTAGTTGGCTCATGTCTGGGGTTATTTTACGTTGGCTAGCGGGCGATGGAAGATGAACTTTTTTTACGTTGTTAAACCGTCTTTTGATTCAGTGAGAAAGATAGAGAGAAAGAAAGAGAGAGAGAGATGTGGAAAAGGAAAATGGTTCGCCACAGTGAATACCCCATTTTTTAGCTAGCAAACCTAGAAGAAACAGGGAACTTCATCGAAGCTAGAATCAAAGGTTTTTTCGCAAAGAATCCGAACCGTTGCGGGGATGGTTACAGACAGAAAAGGGCAAGACAGATACCAGAACGCGACGAAAAATAGATGCAGCGAAGGCTAGAAGTGGGGAGCGTTCAAATTGAATTCATGCCAAACGGAGCGACTAACATCGAGGAAAAAACGAATTTAGAGCAGGAAGTTTCAAGTACACCGAAGGGGGAAATCAAAGAAAGGAAGGGAAAGGGAAAGTACAGGAAAGAAATAATGGGAGAAAATAAAGAAGTGACTAGGCTTATAATAGATAAGGGCTTCAATGTGAGAACAAGAGATATATGAAGAGGAGAATAGGGAAAATTGAGAGAAAGAAAATGAAAAGAAAAGGTACTGAATTGGGAGAGAAAGAAGTTGTTAAAGAGCTTGCAGGAGTTGGGATGGTTTATCTAAAATGGAAATATAGAGGGAGATGACCAAGGAGAATATGCACGTTCATAAGGTATAATGGGAACGGTAAATGATTATTTGACAGTGGATAATGAGTTAAGGGAGAAGGTCAAGAAACCAGAGGTCGGAGATTATATTAGTTCGTATCACTTTTCCTTAATAGTGAAATTAGAGGGTGCAAAAAGTAATAGCAATATGGATGAAAGGGAGCTAATGTTCAAAGTTCAGGGACAGGGGAATGGTCAAGAGAATAACAGGTTTGAGGAAGAGGCGCAGAAGGCTAGGAAATAACAAGGGAAGAAATAGTCAAGCTTTTAGGAATAATGAGAGATGAAAATGCACCTTGTATATATAAGATTCTAAAAGAAGTATCGAAATATGGTGGGATGGATGTGACCAGAGTTGTGGAATGAAGAATTAGTAATGCTAATAGTGAGAAAAGGCAAAGATTATAGGGATGTGACGCTAATGTAATGGGGGTCATGGAAAACATATACGTTCTGAACACTCCAGTAAATGAGAGGATTAAAAGGGCAAAAGGGTCATGTTAGCAATGTTCATCGACTTGAAGGCGGCGTTTAACTCATTAGACTGAGGAGGAATAGAAAATGTTATGGCAAAAAGGGGGATAAAACAGATAGGAGAGAGGAAGAGAGAAAGAGAGAAGAACAAATAAGGAGAAAAGGTTGAAGAGGAGTAAGGATAGAGAAGAAAAAGATATATACACCAGCATACACAGACAATATAGTGCTGATCGCAGAGGATGAAGATGGGATGTCGGGCTTAATTAGAGGATTAGAGAAATACGTAGACTTGAAAAATTTAAATTCAAATGTAGAAAATACGAAGATAATGAGATTTATAAAAGGAGAGGGGACAAAGAAAGAATGGACCGGGAGATTGAAGGAATGAAGTTAGAAGAAGGAAAAGAGTGTAATATTTTGGATTTACGCTGCTAATGAATGGAGATCATAGAGCCTATATAAGAAAATGGATAAAAAAAGCAGCAGGGGTAATTAGGTTATGGAGCAGAAATATCGCAATGGAAAGACTGGAAGGTTATTGACAGTTTATAAGAAAGGTACGTAAGATGGACACTGGGGGTAGATTAGAGGTCCCCAGGATATATAGTGAGAGAAGAAGCGCAGAGGGTTAAATTAATTACTAGGGCAAGAAAGAGGGCAGGGAAATTCGAGACGAAGCTGAAGGAGGGAAAGGACGGGGAGTGAGTGAGAAAGTATTTGATGGAGGTAGAAGAGTGGAGAAAGAAGACGGAATTGATGTAAACTATGAAGAATTGGAAAAGAAGGAGAGGGTAAGACAATTAATAGAAAGATGTGGGATGATTGAAGAATAGAAACAAATCAAATGGTATAAGGTGGTAAAAAAGGAAGGTTTACGAAAGTACTTAGAAAAGGGATGGGGAGAGAGAAGGTGGATCAGAAATATCAAGACTTAGATTAGAAAACGAGGTTTGCGAGAGCATGTATTGAGAAAAGGAAGATAATAAAAAGAGAATCATGTAGGAGAGGAATGGAATCTAAAGGAAGCTGACTCACTCGTTCGCTAACAAGACCAATCAGGTAGGAAAGGCAAGAAATGTCATTCATAATGTAGAATGTTCACATCAAAAAGAAACAATTTCTGGAAAACAATTAAATTTTCTATCAAAAATGTAATTTAAAAATACTAGTTGAATTTTTTCTCAAAATAATTTGATTTTCAGCAAATTAATAACATTTTTATCCAAATAAAAAAATATTTTGCACACTGCCAGACTTTTCCCAATTTTTCAGAATTCCCTAACCTGTAGCAGCCCTGTATTTAAAATTCTGTCATACCTGATTTGCACAATTAACAACAATTTCATCCCTCAGGCGGGAAACAATTGTCCATGAATGGGGACATTCAGAGGTTGCATTTTTTCGTGGCCACGAAGTCTTCTTCATAGACACCTATAAACAGAATCTCTGTTCCTTTCATATACCGGATAGAAGCATATATTGTGCTATTATAGGTAACCAATTAATCTTGAGAATTTTAAAGGCTTTGTAGTTCGACGATCGTACTTTTTCCAAAAGGGGAAGTGATGAAAAATGCACTAAGAAAAATTAAAAAAAAAAAAACATTTTTATAAACAAAAGAATTTTCATGTAAATTATTGAATTATTAAATAATATATTAACTTTAATCAAAAAAATATTTTGATATCAAACAGATAAATTTTTCATGTAAAAAGATGAACTTTCAACTAAAGAAGATAAATTTTCTACCATAAATCGAAAATTCTAGGTTAAAACGAATGGTTTTCAACTAAAAAAAAACTTTTCAACAAACAAGTTTAATTTTCAACCAAAAATACTAACTTTCAACTAGAATGATGAATCTTCAACCAAATGGAATAAATGTTTAATCAAATATTTAAAATTTCAAAGAATAGGTGAATTTTCAACAAAGAAATTAATTTTTTACCCAAAAATGTTATTTTTTAACAGTATAGTGTAAATATATTTAAAGAAAATTAATTTCAAATTTTATAAAACAATTTTTTTGCAAAATAGTTGAATCTTAAAAAAAAACAGATTACGATGCAATTAATAAATCAATTTTTTGTAATGGACTTAGATAAAAGAAGTAATCAAATTATCATTTAAAAGATTAATGTCCAATTTAAAAAAAAAAATTTAATGCAGTTGCTAAATCTTCAACCAAAGGAATGAATTTCCACACCAAAAGATAATTTTTAACTAAATAGTGGAATCTTTGACAAAAAAGATGGACTTTTAAAAAAGAAAAAAAAAATTAATTCTGAACAAAAAAAAACTAAATTGTTATCAATAAATAATAGTTTTAACAAAATAAAAGTAAAAAAGTAAAAAAGTTACTATTCCATAAAATGGAGAGAACCAAAGAATTCAATTTTTAACCAAAAAGATACGCCTTCAATCCAGAAGACTAATTTTCTGCTGCAGAAAAGGAACTTCAACAAAATACATAAATTTTTAACAAAACAGTTAAATTTATAACTAAAAAATAAATTTTTAGAAAAAAGAAAAATTTTCAATTCAGAAAATAATTTTCTACTAAAAAGATGAAAAAAAATATTTCTTCAGATGTTTGGATTGCTTTCTCTTAGATATGCTGTAGGAAGATTTGTGTCACAACTTCCTACTGTTTTTATTGTCTATTATGATAAAATGCGCGCGATTTTCAAACCAAATTTTACAATAAATTTATAATTTTTAAGAATAAAAATTTCGTAAATGCATTTGAATAAAATTGAATTGGAATGTGAATGAAACAATTGGTCGAAAATTCATCCTCTTGGTCACAACAGTTTTCTGAAAGCTCGTTCTTTGTTTGATTTAAAAATAATATTTTTTCATTTTTTTCTAATTACTCGACATTTGGCTGAAAACCGATTTTTTATAGTTGACAAATCAACTATTTGGTTAAAAATTTATGAATTTGCATAATTCGTTGTAAATTAGTTTTTTTGGGTAAAAATTCGTTTTTTTCTCTGAAAAATTAATCCTCTTAGCTGAAAATTCATTTTATTGGTAACAAATTCCACTTTTCAGCCAAAACAATCATTTTCTTGCAAAGGAAATTTTGAACTAAAGAGGTAAATTTTCAAAAACAAACATTATTTTTCTGCCAAAAGTTAAATATTGAAAAAAACATTAACTTTCAATCAAATAGTAGACTTTTTATCTAAAAAATATAAATTTTAAACCAAAAATAGAATAGATTGAAGAAGTTTATTTTCTACCAAAAAAAGACGAACTTTCAAAAAAAATGAATTCTCAAGTTATGGGAATTACTTTTCAGCCTTTAAAAACAGAACTTGCAATGAAATAGTTTACTTTTTGACAAACAAATAAAAAATACTTGTTATCAATCAAAATATTAAATTTTTATTTAAGAATATTAATTTTTAACTTTCAGTTTAAAAAAATGTTTTCAAACAAACAGGAAAAATTTTCAACAACAAAAATTAATTTTCCACCAAAAAACTTTAATTAAAAAAAAATACAAAAATGAAAAAAAATATTTCACTTTTCAATCGTGTGCCCAATCGAATTCTTAAATTGAATTGAATCAGAATTATAAAATTACAAACACTTATTAAAACTTCTATTAAAATTACAAAAGGTTTCAAGTGAATAAAAAATTATTATTTAGATTCCCAGAAAAATTTTAAGTGATTTCTGAAAGATTTGAAAGTATTTCCAAAAAATTTACAAAAAATAATTTGTTTGAAACTTTTAAAAAGGGAAAAAGTTCATAACGTTTGAATAGCTTTAAAAGATTTTTTAAAAAATGGTTAATTTGTAAAGTATAGACATTTTCAGAAAAAGGTCGAATTTTTACAATTGTGTACTTTTTATGAATTTGGAAAAGTTTTGAGAGAATCTAACAAAATTCTCTGCATTCCTAAGAAAATTTAAAGTTATATTATGGAAGATTATTGGACACTTTTCTTTATTTTGCAGAATTTTTTAAAATGTGTAGTTTAAACAATTTTCAGGTTTGAAAAAATTAACGTAAGCTATAAACTGCAAAAAAATTTAATTAATTCTCATGATTGCATTTAAATACTTTCTTTTCATCATAATTATTTTTATAAACTTCGTTGAAAAACTTTTGTCGCTATATTTGCACTCAAACTTTATTTTATGGAAATTCCCATTCTTTTCTTCTGAATCGATTTGATATCGCAAAGAAACATACCCAAACATAAAAATGAGCGCTCCATTTTATAGTCTGTATATATTTTATAGTTTATAGCGTTGTCTTTTATAGAGTTCTCTTTTATGTATCTTATCATGTTATCTTTTTCCCAAATTTATTCTTCAAAATTGTAAATTTATTGTAAAATTTGGTTTGAAAATCGCGCTCTGTTCATCCCTTCTGGTTCCAGTTTAATTGTAGCCAATCAAAACAGTGGAAAGTCATTACACAACTCTACCTGAAGAATCTCTACTTTATGCGACCATGTCCACAACTCACAACTCAGGGAACTGGTGGGTGAGAAAGATGGGGAAGTGTCAGTAAATGTTGAGGAAGTGACAGCAAATGTGGGGGGAGCTGATCATGAAGAATTTCGGAAAGAAAGCGGAAGAGAAGGTTAAATTTTTTGCGTGGGAGAGTGGTGAAAAGTGATGAGGGTGGGGACAAAAAAAACTATCGGAAGGGGGGGATTGAGTGAATTATTTACATCCTAATGGGATACAAAGATCTTTTTTTTAGGCTTAAGGCCCTACTTCGACTAAACATTACCAACAATTTTTTTCGCAGGTCGAGGCCTCCTCTCTTTTGCTGTTCCTTGTGCAGGCGAACTTGACAGATTTGTGTTGGGTTGCGGTAAAGATATTGTAATGGTCAAATGGAACAGTTCCACCAATGTGGAAATTACTCCTCATTTCTTCATGAATTCGCCACATCAGCCTCCTAATGACCCCCTTCCTTTAGACAGCAGAGCGAGTTATGGAAGTATCGATCACGGGGGTAGACTATGGTTTGGTAAATAAAATATTTTGTATTAAAGTTTAGAGTTTAAGTTAAATAAGACGAGGGAAAAATTGCTGAAAATCACAGAAAAAAGGAAAGATAATCTGCAAGCGATTATATCTATATTTATCATTTATATTATGATACGAGAGTGGAGATTAATGTGTTTCTAATCGCTTCACTGTTTTGCGCAAGTTAGTCCGTCGGTCGCATGAGAATGTCTTAGATAACAGCTCTCACTGTATTGATTCTCACTCGTATTTTTGGTCACTTTATTATCCTGAATATTATTAATAAGCGGATTGCTTTTGTGTAAACTGTGCTTCTTTAGTGAAAATCCTCAACAGGTTATGAGCCCAGAATAAACGCCTTAGTAAAAAAAATCGGTGTGCTGTGTAACGTAACCTTGAAATGGAAGCGATACATCAGAAAGTGGAAAAACTCCGTGACAATGACAATTGGCATCAATGGCGTTTCGTTATACGCACATTGTTGGAAGAAGATGATGATCTATTGGATATATGTGCTGGGTGTAATCAAAAAACGTACATGCTTATCGTCGTTTTGTCGATTCTTTTGTGAAAGTAAATGGAATTTGATAGAACAGAGTTTTTTTGTGCGTGCAAAATGGTTTGTTGTTACATTGATGGTTGTGCATCCACAGGCTATGTTACAAAAAAAAGAAAACGGCTATAGGCTTGAGTAACGTCACTTCTTTTGCGCTAGGACAGTCATTTAAATGATTTTGAAAATGAAATGTCGTGTCTTCCATTATAGATGTGCCAAATTAAAGAAATTTCTACAGCCTATTATTAAAAGTTTGATTTAGCAATCATGGATTACCTACAGGCCCCTGTCTGGACCGTGTATGTGTATGAAGTAGTAGTTTTCTTACGATCCGGAGGGCAAATAGCTGCTAAAATAATCGAACAGATGGCGCCACAAAAAGTTGGTCTGCCTTTTGAATTGAATTGCATTTAGAAAAAGCAAAAATAATAAAAAACTTGATGCTGTTTGCAAATAAATAGACAAAAATACATGAAAAAACAAAAGTTACTGATTATTTAGAAAAATAAAAAGTCATGAAAATATGTAGTTTAATATCAATAAAATTTAATTTTCAGATACGTTTTAAAAGCAGTTTGAACTTTATATTTCTATGATTATTAAAGAATATATATCACTTATATCGATTAAAAATATTATATTAAATTATAAATATTAAAATTTGAACAATTCTGAACAATTTTGAAAATGTAGAAAGTGAATGACAAGACTGATAAGCGAACAAATGGATTTAATATTATTTAATATAATGTACCTATACAGGGTGCCTACTCAAATACTCCAAGCAAATTTCCTGACAATTCCAAGTTTTTTTCCTGGTATCTCAAGCTATTTCCAAGTGTGATTTTTTCCTTTTTCATTTTATAAGAATTCAGTTAATGTGACAAAATATTATTACATATTTGAGCACGATAGATAATTTAAATAATTAAATGGCTAATATCAAAATCATAATTAATAATTTCATGAATTTGTCTGTAATGTCCATGAATTTGAATAATATTTCAAATAAATTTTTTATTTCATCTACTTATATTTAAAATTTATTGGATATTTAGGTAAAATAATGTGAGTTCCATATTAAAAATTGACTTAAACAGTTTCAAATTCTTAACTTCTCACGCAGAATTTTGGATTTTTAAAAAGATACATGAATGTTCAAACAAATAGTTGAATTTTTAAACAAAAGGACGATTTTTCAACAAAATACTTTAATTCTGAATAAAAGAGATAAATTTCCAACTGAAAGAGATCATTTTTCAAACCAATAGCTAAAGTTTGAACTCAAAAATATCACTTTTTAACCAAAAATGGAATAGTTGAATTTTCAGTTAGAAAGTTATTGTTATACAAAAAAACAGATTTATTTTTTAAACAAATTAAATTTAATCTAAAACCAAATGCTTTTATTCTCAACCAAAAAGATAAATTAATTACTAAAATGATCAATAGTAATAAAGTGCAATACTTGATTTTTAAGCAAATAAATGGATTTTTAAATAAGACGATTAATTTTCAAACAGGAAAAATAATTTTCTAGCAAGAAAGACGATTTTTGAATTAAATATTTAAATTTTTAACAGAAAAGTTCAATTTTCAATGAAAGAAGACTGACTTTTTCTAAACAGTTAAATTTTAAACTGAACTATTAAATTTTCAACCAAAAACATGAATTTTGAATTAAATTAAGAAGCCTTTAACTAGAATCACTAAATTTCCAAAAAACCTTAGTATTTTGAATGTAACTTAAAAGTTATCCGTTCTTTAATCAAAAAAATTTACATTTTATGAAAAGTGAATTAAATTTTTAATTTGGAAAACGCGCAATTAACGAAGTAAACAAACCGTCTGCTATATTTACCATTTTTATTTAAATTTATATGTGTTGTGTATATGTACGGCATATGTATTGTATATATGTGACCAAATTTAAAATTGAATATAACAACTAAAAAGTGGATTAACCAATGGAAGATTATGTTTCAAAATATATGGATTACAAGAAGTTACTCCTAATACATTTTCAGTGTTATATGAAGTTCAATAAAACTGTATCAAGACTGTTGTAAATTTTCTCCACTCGGTTTATACATTTTTTTATTATTATATTCAATTTTTCAATTTGTCACATATTTATAATAAATAAACAGTAAAAAGTCTCTTGTGCCGCACTTTCCCTCACATCGACGTCAATGTTTTTATCATAAGATTCATTTTCGGCTGATATGTCACTATCCTTTTCGGTAATCGCACGGTTAGGTGATCTAACACAGGCCCTCTCAACTCAATGGTAGAAATATGAAGAAGCACAGTGCCAGTAGTTGGCCGCAACTTAAACTAAAAGTATCAATATGTTGTTATGTTGCGTGTGTAGTTAAAAAAATGTATAAAAATATGTGAAAAGTACTTGATTATACTTTCCATATTTTTATTAATATTTTTCACTAGCTTTATTCACTTTATTGATAACAATATTCAATTTGAAAATTTTCAAAATATTTGCAACTCATCTAACACAATATAATATGAATAGGTTGGGTTTTTCAGGAGCAGGTTAGATACCGCTTCTAACCACTTCAAACCTTGTTTTTCGTCCTTCGGAAATTCGTGATACTTTACGTAGCGAGACGAGGGACATCCAGGAACAGCACACCTACGTTTGTTTAATTTCACCTTCGTCGGATTCATTTTTTACAAAATTCGTAAACACTTTCACTGTTTTGATTTTAAATCACGTGTGCGAAACAAGGATAGATGCGGACCCTGGCGAGCAGGGTTGTGTGTGCTGGGGCGAACACGCAGCGCCAACAGTTGGCCGCAACTTGTACTTCGCCTAAAATAATAATCATAATTCTTTATATTCACCCATTAGAGTTGAGAGGGCCTGATCCAACGTTTTGAAAACTAATGTCAACAAACCTGAAATCAAAATGTCTCTCCTGACTGACGACGGCGACGACATTCTGCGCATTCCTATGGCGAGGGGAGTGAGGTATAAGGGGGGTGGACCCACAGCGCCAACACTCAGCCGGGCATTATACTACGCTGAAAATATAATCATAATTCTTCATATTGCCTAATTCGAATAGAGAGTTCCTAATAATCGTTTTTTAACCACTTTCGTAAACTCTACGATGTTTACTAATAAAAAGGGAACCCCAAATTTTGTGGCACCATCTGTTGGATTAGTTTTACCACCCTTTCCCCTCCAAATCGTAAGAATACAGGAAAGTGGGGGCGATGCATGGGGCTGATTACCTATAAACTTAGAAAAAATTGCGGGTTCACTTAAGTTGGGCTCAAATAGAGCGATCTTAAGAAGACGATAAAGGCGCATTTACAAACTAAACGCTTGCAAAGAAGAGCTAGTAAGCTAGGGAAGTTTCTTGCATGCCTTTATGTTGACAACTTTGCCACATAACCTGTAAATGATATTTATCAAGTCATTATATATATTTTAATTGCCGTGATATCGAAAAATAGATTCTTTATAAATAGGCCTAATTATAATTCGGATCGTTTAGAACACCAACTAAGATATCAATTAGCTCTTACTAAAATAATAAAATAAATAAAAACTAAAATTATGGAAACGCGAGATTAATTTTTATATTTAAAATTATGTATTATATTCTAGCGACAACGAGCGATGATCCGGACCATCATGCAATGAATTTGGGAAGAGTATACTCTTTGGATAAGGATGCTCTTCTTCATAAAAGAATTCCGGAACTTAATTCAGTCACTGGTGGATTCGCGTGGGACCGTTTTCGCCCTCAACAAGGCACAACTGAACGTACACGGCCTTACAAATTCTTTTACGCCGATACCCCGAATCGTGAAATCATAGAATACGATTTTATGCTACAAACTGGAATTGTTGGTATGTTTTTGATCCAATAATTCCGTTTCATTTCGAAAATTCTTTCCGGAAATTCCCTGTCCAAAGTTTAATTTCAAACAAAACAATTTAATTTTAAAGACAAAGAAATAATTATATGAATAAACTTACATTTAAATTTTTTTCAACGAAATATTTAGATCCACAATTAAAAATACTCATTTCCAAGTATGCACTTGCCTTTTGGTAACGAAATATTTCATTTCTACGATAACGGTAAATTTTTAAACCAAAAAAGATTAATTTTAAACCACAATTTTATTTTTGATGTTAGGTCAAACAGATGCATTTTTTCAAAGAATACGGCATTTTCACGTTCACGCATTAATTTAAAAAAAGAGACTGATTTCCTTTAAAGTTGAACAATTTCCTACCCAAAAAAAGGTAAATAAGAAAAACTAATTTGCAAGAAAATAGTCAAATTTTCAGCTCAGCAGTGAAATTTTTCAAGCAAAACAAATGACTAAAAAGATAAATCAATTACTGAAATGATCAATACTTATTTGCAATACTTGAATATTAAAAAAAAAAAATTATTTTTAAACAAGACCATTAATTTTTAACAGGAAAATTAGTCTTCTAGCAAAAAGACGATTTTTTAATTAAATGTATAAATTTCTTACAATAAAAAGTTGAATTTTTAATTTCAAAAGGCTTATTTTTAACAAAATAGTTAAACTTTCAACCTAACTAATGAATTTCCAAATAACATGATAAATCTTTAACGCGAATAAATTATTTTTATACAAAAATATGAGTTTTTGAAAAAAGATTTCAATCTTGAACCAAGTATTTTTATTTTTAAACAAAAAGACAAATTTTCAAGCAAAAATGGATTGGAAGAATCGTTTTTACCAACGAAGACGAATTTGATACAAAATCCATAAATTTAAAATTTAAAAAGATAAATTTTAAATTAACAATTGAATAGTTGAATTTTCAGTTAGGAAAATTCATTTTCAATTAACATAAATTTTCAAATAATTCGATGATTCTTGAACTAGAATAATTAAATTTCAAATAAAAAGAATTATTTTCAGCCCAGACGATTGATTTATACCCGAAGGTCAAAAATTTTCAACCAAAAATAATTTTTCAACCAAATATTAAATACACCAAACTCTCGCTTTCAGGCACCCCGTTCTCGGGCTTCCTATAACTGCTGGATCACGCAGTTTCTCAGGAGAGTAAAACGATATATTTATATGTATATCAATTGGAAACGAGTAATATTTTAAGTAGGAAAATTAATTGTCAATAACAAAGAGTAAACAAAGAAACAAATTTTTAACAAAACAGCTCATTTTTCAACTAAGGGGAGATTTTTAATTAAAATGATGAATTCGAAACTAAAATGTGTTAGTTGATATTTTAACCAAAGAAGATTTAAATTTCTAATGAAAAGAATGGAATTCAACCAGAGAGAATACATTTTCAAGAAAATACAGAATTTTTAACCAAAGACTTAAATTTTCAATTAAAACTGATTAATTTTTAACGAAAAACCAGAATAGTTAAATCGTTAGTAAAAAAGTGACTTAAACAAAAGAACGCGTTATTCAATTTCATATTGAAGTTTAAAAAAAAAATTAACTACGCTCTTGAAACAATTCCCTGATTTAAAAACAAAATTCTCTGACAATTCCAGGTTTTTCAGGTAGGGTAGACACCCTGTACAAATATTAAATGATTGAAATTTCGAAAATAAGTTTTTAAAATTTAACTCGTAAGAGCATCACTATTTTCAGAAAAAGTTGGAGTAGCGCTGAACTTTACAGAACATAATGTACCCGGCAAGCCGGGTCGTTTCGCAGTTGACGCAGGTGGTTTGCTCTGGGTGCCTCTTATTGGAGGTCATAGAGTAAGACTTCAATCCCTTTAAAGATATTTTCCAAAACCAAACTTTGAATAAAAATAAAAATTTATATTTTCCTCAGGTCATTCAATATGATCCATTTCAAAACAAGGTAGTTCAAACTATTCGCATGCCTGCAGCTAAAGTCGGCGCATGCGCTTTCGGAGGTCCTAACTGGGATATCTTATATGTATCAACAATAGGATACGCAGAAAACGAAAATCGTCCAGGAGGCGATGAAGGTGGTCATATTTACGCTATCCATAACCTGGAGCTGGCTGGTGTTCAGACAAGAGAGTACGTTTTGAGCAAAAATATAATGCGGCGGGCCTCTACAGCGTTGAAAACTCCCAGGTTTAGAATCAATAGTGGTGGGGGAATGCCCTCGTCCGGGGGCAGAAGAGGGCCAATATAAGAGAAGTTTTATGCGTTGCATCGCACTGGCCTTGCGACTGAATCAGTCTCTGCACATGTTTCTGTACATGAAACTGCACACAAACCTGTACAAATAGTCTTGATGGATCCTGTACAGGTATTTGGCAAAGGAAACTGTAGATGGTCCTTCAAAGGAACCTGTATGTCAGGTAACCTTTAAATGATCCAGTGCAGGTTCCTTCACAGAGCCAATTGAGGTGTGGGTTCATGTGCAGGCACATGTTCAGGATCCTATACATGAATCTGCGTATGAACTAATCCACGAGGGTTCGTTAGTGGCTTGGCTCCCTCGATGGTGATTTGTGTATTTAAGGAAATAAAAAGGAGGAAACTTTATAGCTGTAAGCGACATGAGTTTTCGCGATGGCGCGACAAGTGGTAATGAGGAGCTAAAATTTAGACGTAATTCACTTTATATTTATGACACTGGACAATTATACGCGCGCGTGCGCTAAATGTTTCATAAATTTCATATTTTCCCTAATTGTGAAAAAATTATGCATTTATTGTAGTATTGTATTACTTAATGTTTTGAGGAAATTAGATTCTCATAGAGCGTATTCAAAAAATCTATGTAACAGCTTATCTGTCGACAGAAAATGTATATATTTTAAAGTTGAAAATAAAAAATATCTGTAATGCGAATTAAAATTTTTATTCAAAGTTGTGTATTGTAAAAGGGCGGTGCCAACAGTAATTTTAAATCTACTGGACCGATCTTTATGCACGGCAAAGTAACTTTTTCTTCGAGACGTATCCGAATATTTGCTGTCACCAGCTTAAAAATGCTTATTTTTTACTGAAAATTTTTAAAATGTTATTTTATTATGTAGGTACTACTTACTAAAATAAAATTGCAAGAACCGTTTTTTTTCTGAAAAAAATCTTTGAAAATGGCTTTTTTTGTCCGAATTAACCGTACTACCCCCTTAATGACATTCGATTTGTCGATGTGATCAAATTATGAGGTAAAAATATAAAAATATAAATATAAAATAAGAATATAAAAGTATACAAACATATATTTACAAATTATAATTGTAAATTGATTATGTAATTCTATTTAATGTATTTTAGGGTTTTTAATTTAATTTTTGTACTATGATATATGTTTGTCATTTTATCCGATTTTGCTAAATCGGCATAGTGCTAAATTATTTTAATATTATCAATTTTTAGTGTAAAAATTATATATCTATTTGATATGAGTTCGTAATATGAAAATAATATTTACATTTAAATGCACATGAGTAATTCGACATAAACTTTTGAACAATGTAAAATAAATTTTAAACTGATTTAAAAATAAAAAACTTTAAATATTTTTCTTTTTTTTCTATAGATAGTTTACAATATATTCCACATCCCTGTGATAATAAATACGTTATTTTTGGTTTTTATAATTTAAAAAGTATACCAAAAGACAATAAAATTTCAATATAATAATATAATAATGATTTCCAGAAATTGAATTCTTTTTTATAATCAACTAATTCTAAAAAAATGTTTTCCTTTCATGTAATTTCTTATTTACATTATTTTTACAATTTCATCTAGTTATATTGAGTTCGTTATCCAATTTCTAAAAAAAAGAAATATATACATTTCTAAAATCTGCATATTACTGTGATATATTTGAAAAATTTAGTTGGATATTATAATTAAATATGTGGATTTTTATATAGATATCAATACCTAATATAATTTTAATTATTTGATAACCATTCTTCATTTTTATCTCTTCCTACAGTTACTAATTGATCTCCACTTTTTCCTTTTTCTTAAAGATATCGCGCAATCAAAATTATTTATGCCTACTTCCACTTTTTACCTTCCACCCGTAATAACTAATATTCCCCGCGGATTGTTAGATGCTTAAATTGTAACTTCTGGTTTAAAATGTGTTGAGAATATTAATTAATTGATTTTCAATTGTTATTATTTAAATAGTCGGTTCAACGCTCTAACTCCAAACATACGAGAACTTTAAGAATCAGGGACACCAGAGATACGACCGTGAAAGAGGCTCACTCTCCGGCGACGTTTAGATTTTGAGGTTCTTGATTAAAAATGCGCACAGGCTTACTACGTGCACGCGCACGTCGAATTCTCAGCAGTATGAACTCGCGCACGCCTGACTTTCAAACAAGAGAGCGGAAGAGTGGACAAATTCTACTCAAACATTTGAATCGGGACGCTCGTATCTGTGGAGCGCACACATCTTTGTAGCTCGTACCTTTGGAATTCGAGTGTAATTGATGTATCTAGTTAGATACTTTCTGTTACAGCCTGTCTGACTACTCGCGCACTTTTTTACTTGCACGCTAAGAGGCAATACAAATATAATAGTCGATATTTGAACCAAGAAAGGATTTTAATTTTTAATCAGAAACAGTCGCATGAAACCAAAACGATCAATTTTTAAACATATATGAAGAAGATATATCAAGACGTTAAGATTTTTTTCTTTATCTAATGATCTTTTAGTTTTGTTTAAAAAATATTTATTCCCAAAATAAAACTTTTATTCTGAATTAAAACCAGTTGAATTCAAACAAACAATTTTATGGCAAAAATACTAATTTTTTGAAAGCAATTTAATAATGATAGATCTTGAACAAAAATAATAAATTTTAAAAAATAAGTTCGCTTTGTAACCGAGTAATTGAATTTACAAATAAAAAAGATTAATTCTCAATGAATAATTTCATTTTCGAATTGAATGAAAAAGATAAATTCTGAAAAAGATGTGTAAAGGACTTCAATTTTGAATTTTAAAAAGTTTAATTAACCAAAAGACAACCGATTTTTAACAAGCAAAAAAGTTGCTTTAAAATTAGGAAAAACGAAAAATGTAAATTAAAGAAGGAACATTTTTTTATCTTCATCTAGGCCGTCCTGAAATAATTTTTAACGTCAAGAATGGTCTATTATGGCCTCGAATAGTTATTTTGTCACATTTTCTAACATTTGAAATAAAGCTATTTATTTCTGCAAACCAAGTGAATAAATATTGTACCTTCTAGAACGTTCGATCTCTATTTGATGACGGAGGCTAGGGAATATTAAACAAACCCGCCCACGTGATCCTTGCGCATGCGCAGATACAGGCGGTATCACAACCTCACTCGAATGACGACAGAAAAACGATGAGGTTTTTTCCTTTTTTAATATTTATAACAAAATTATAAATTCTGATGACAAATAAACGCCTAGGTATTAAATGGAAGCCTGCAAAAATGTACTTTTGAGATTTATTATCCGATTTAAATAAAAATATGTTTATATTTCAAATTAAATTTTATAGAATTTTGTGTTTACGGACCCGCTTAATAATTCTGTGTTATATGAATTTTATATAAAAATAATTAAATTTGTTTATAATATTAAAAAATTACATTCATTTCTTCATTTAAAATAATGAAATCAGAACAGAAAATAAAAAGAATCCAATGAAAATCATATTAAATTTTTTAATTTTATGATGGAAGTTTAATAGTTTTTTAATTCAAAAAGTTTGTATGCAAATGCTCACTAATTTACATCTTTAAAATTTACGTGAACATATATATATATATATATATATATATATATACCAAATATCTTCTAAAATTATGAAAATCCTGCAAAACTAAAAATAAATTCCTTAAAACCTTCCACAATCTGTTTTAAAAGTTTTGCAAATCTTTCTAAATCTTCTTAAATGTAATTTTAAAATCATTTTTCTAAATAAAAACATAATATTCAGGTTACGCACAAATCTAAAAAAATGTTTTTACTCTTTTGAAACATTCCGCAATTCCTTAAAAACTTAAAAATTTTTGTTTGAAATATTCCGAAATATTAAATCATTCTTTTTGTAAGTTAAATATTTGTATTTGAATGTGCTAAAAATAGAATACTTTAAAGTGAAACGATATTTTATATTACGAACTTATTTTCCATATAAAACATTTATAATAATAACACCTGGACATTTTTTAATTTTTTGCGGATTCAGAATCGTCTTTTGAAATAAATTATTTTTAAGTTTTTTAAGTTTAGAAGTATCGCTTAAATAAAAAAAAAAGTAATTTTGTCATATTTACAGGTAATGAAATGAAACATGTTCATTGTCGACACTTTCCAATTTTAAATTCTTCTAATTTTGTAATGTTTCAGTCTTCAAGATTGCGTTTAAAAATCCTTTAAATAAAAATTTTATGCTTCAAAAATAAATGTAAAATAAAAATTTGTTAAGCTTAAGATGTTTTCAATTATTCATTGTAAACTAAATGATATCTGATGAGGAAATCGGTTGGATTCCGAAACTCATATTTGTCGATCAAATAACGTTTTTCCTCGCCAATACACAATAATTGTTTGGTAAGTTTAAATAATATTTCTCAAAATACTAATGATATTATAGTTTGGTTTATTATGTTTATTAGCAAATCTGAAAAAAATTTTATTCTTGAAAAAATATCCTTATTTTTATTGACATTATTTTGTGTCGCATAAGACACATAGAACACATCTAAAATTTCGTTTTTTCATCATATTTCAAATAAAATTTTTATTTTATCGCATTCTTCTCATGTTTTCTAATCACCATAAAACGAGAACATTCGAATTTCCTTTACGGAAATAATAACATTTTATTGATCAATTAAAGACATCTATTTATACATATTTTAATCAAACTTTTTTTATTATTTTCACTAATGAAAATAAACGAAAATAATTTACAATTTTTTCAAACTATTCTTTTGATTCATGGGCGATGACACCACAACGTATTCAATTTAATAATTGCTTTTTTGGGGTTTTTAAATATTTCCCAGAATATGGCCGGAATATATCTTGAAATTAGAATTCTGGCTTGGAGGACGAAATTTTTTAATTTAAATCGATTATGAGGTGAAATAGTGAATTTTTAAATTTTGACAAATTCTGAGGTGAAGCTGGAATTTTCCAAATTGAATCAGCATTCATAGTTGAATATAAGAATTTTTAATTTGTAAACAGTTTTAAGCTGGAATAGGAATTTTTTTAAAAGAATTTTGGATTGGAACATAGCTAACAAGTAAAAAATTTTTAGTGTTTAATCAATTTTATTTAAATAATGTAAATACTGCATGGGTATTAAATTTTTTTTAAACCTACGCGCTAAAATTATTTTATACTTGAATGTATTTTAATTTAATTTTTAAAAACAAATCCACGGCAAAAAACTAACTATATCTGTGAAGATCTTTCTATCACGTCAACTTTCGAAGAAATAAGGGAAAACGCATTTTCCACTATTTTTTGAAAAACAATTTAGGGCGTGCTTTGTTGGACCACCCATTATTTATATTTAAACATTTCGATCTATTATCGGATGATATTTTGATTTAAAATTATTCTTTCAATTCGTAGATTAAAATTTATTAATTCAGGTATAAAAGCTTTAGAGCAGAAATAGAAATCTTTATTGCGTTATAAGATTTTATTATTTCCGTAAATGTATTGGAAATTTTTCTTGACAAGATGTTTCAAAAATATAAAAATTTCAGGGTTACTTTATCACCGAAAAATGCGACAACATAAAAATTTTATATTAACTACGATGAAAAAGCCAAATCATAGATGTGTTACATGTACATAATGCAAGGAAAAATAATGCCAATGAAAAGGAAGATATTTTCTCAAGAATAAAAATTTGTCGTGTTTGCTATTACAAAAAAAAAGTGCAAATGATGAAAAAATTTACTATAGCGAGATCAATATTTCAATAAATATTGTTCGAACTTACAAAAAAAATTATTGTGGTTCTGAAATTTATGGAATTTACGGAATTCATGTAATTCAAGGAATTCACGGAAATTACGGGATTCGAGAAATTCGCGTAATACGTGGAATTGCAGGAAATTATTTAAATTCAAGGAATTCGTAAAAGACCATGAATTCCATACCTTACAGGAATTCCGCGAGTTCATGGAATGACTTGAATTCCATCATGGAATTCCATGAATTGCTTAAATTTCGTAAATCCCACAAATTAAACGATTGCCTTGCATTTCAAGAATCAGTTAAATTCCGTGAATTTCTTGGATTCTTTAAATTCCTTGAATTTCCTTAATTCCTCGATTTACTTTAATTTATTGGATTCTTTGAATTTCGTTAGTTTCCTGATTTTCATGAATTCTGTAAATTGCGTGATTTCCGTAAATCATCTAATTTTTTTAATGCGTGCAATTTGTACATTCTTTGAATTTATTGAATTCGTTGAATTCCGCGAATTCCGTGAATTCTGTGAATGTCTAGAATTTCAAGAATTTCTTGAATTCCGTAAATCCAACGAATTCCACGATTGCCTTGCATTTCAAGAATCAGTTAAATTCCTTTAATTGCTTGGATTCCGTAAATTCCTTGAATTACGTTAATTCCTCGATTTACGTGAATTCACTGGATTCTTTGAATTCTGCTAATTTTCTGATTTTCTTGAATTCCGTAAATTGCTTGAATTCCGCAAATAATCTGATTTTTTTAATTGCGTGCATTCCGTACATTCCGCAAATTCTGTGAATGTCTAGAATTTCAAGAATTTCTTGAATTCCGTAAATCCAACGAATTCCACGATTGCCTTGCATTTCAAGAATCAGTTAAATTCCTTCAATTGCTTGGATTCCGTAAATTCCTTGAATTACGATAATTCCTCGATTTTCGTGAATTCACTGGATTCTTTGAATTCTGCTAATTTTCTGATTTTCTTGAATTCCGTAAATTGCTTGAATTCCGTAAATATTCTGATTTTTTTAATTGCGTGCATTCCGTACATTCCGCAAATTCTGCAAATGTGTAGAATTTCAAGAATTCCTTGAATTCCGTAAATCCAACGAATTCCGCGATTGCCTTGCATTTCAAGAATCAGTTAAATTCCGTGAATTGCTTGGATTCCTTAAATTCCTTGAATTTCCTTAATTCCTCGATTTACTTTAATTTATTGGATTCTTTGAATTCCGTTAGTTTCCTGATTTTCATGAATTCTGTAAATTGCGTGAATTCCGTAAATCATCTAATTTTTTTTAATGCGTGCAATTTGTACATTCTTTGAATTCATTGAATTCGTTGAATTCCGCGAATTCCGTGAATTCTGTGAATGTCTAGAATTTCAAGAATTTCTTGAATTCCGTAAATCCAACGAATTCCGCGATTGCATTGCATTTCAAGAATCAGTTAAATTCCGTGAATTGCTTGGATTCCGTAAATTCCTTGAATTACGTTAATTCCTCGATTTTCGTGAATTCACTGGATTCTTTGAATTCTGTTCATTTTCTGATTTTCTTGAATTCCGTAAATTGCTTGAATTTCGTAAATAATCTGATTTTTTTAATTGCGTGCAATCCATACATTCCGCAAATTCTGTAAATGTGTAGAATTTCAAGAATTCCTTGAATTCCGTAAATCCAACGAATTCCACGATTGCCTTGCATTTCAAGAATCAGTTAAATTCCGTGAATTGCTTGGATTTCTTAAATTCCTTGAATTTCCTTAATTCCTCGATTTACTTTAATTTATTGGATTCTTTGAATTCCGTTAGTTTCCTGATTTTCATGAATTCTGTAAATTGCGTGA
>JAAAKG020171232.1:0-11922 GCA_010014905.2 Druon quercuslanigerum
AATAAAACTAAATTTAATAAAAATTTAACCATTTTAGTTAAAAACTTTTTTTTTAAATACAACTGTTGTAATTGAAGATTCATTAGTTTGGTGGAAAATTAATTCTTATACAAAAAAGTTTAACTAGTCTGATCAAAATATTGTGTGAAAAAAATTTAATTATTTCGCTGAAAATTCATGTTTTTTTTTTTATTGAAAAATTGTCTCTTTTAGTAGAAAAATAATCTTCTTGTTTTAAAAATTCATTTTTTTCGTAAATGCAAGTATTGCATACAATGCAAGTATTGCATACAATGCAAGTATTGCATTTAAATAATCATCGTTTTAGTCAAAAATTCACCTCATTCGTTGACCATTAATTTTTTTAACTACAAATTTAATTATTCAATTTTTGGTTGATAACTTATCTTTTATAGATGAAAATTTTTTTTGGTAGAAATTAATCTTCTTGATTAAAAACCCATCCTTTTTGTTAAAAATTTAACTATTTCAGTTGAAGATTTATCATTATAGTTCAAAATTCATCAGTTTACTTGAAAAATATTTTTTTTAGCTGAAAATTTAACTATTCAATTTTCAGTTGACTATTTATCATTTTTAGTTAAACATTCATGTATTTTGTTCAATAATCGTCTTTTTTAGGTAAAAAAATAATCCTGTTGTTTGGATTAAAATTAACTCTTTAATTGAAAATTTAACTATTTTATTTTTAGTTAAAAATTGATCTTCTTAGCTGAAAATACAACTATTTTGTTGAAAATTCAACTAATTCATTGAAAATTCATGTATTTTGTTGAAAAATCTTATTTATTAGCAGTAAATCAATCTTCTTGTATTAAATTTCATCTTTTTTGATTAAAATTTAGCTACTTTAGTTAAAAAATTACGTTTTAGTTAAAGAATCATCAATTTGTTTAAAGATACAACTTTTTCATGAAAATTAGTTTTTTTGTGAATTCACTTTTTAATTAAAATTTAACCATTTTAGTTGAAAACAATTTTTTTAAATTCAACTGTTGTAATTAAAGAGTCATTAGCTTGGTTGAAAATTAATTCTTATACAGAAAATTTAACTATTCTGATAAAATTATTTTGTGAAAAATTTTTACTATTTCGGTGAAAATTCATGTTTTTTTAAATTGAAAAATCGCCTATTTTAGCTAAAAATTAATCTTCTTCTTTAAAAATTCATTTTTTTGAACAAAATGCAAGTATTGCATTTAAATAATCATCGTTTTAGTCAAAAATTCACCTCTTTAGTTGAACAATAATTTTTTTAGCCACAAATTTAATTATTCAATTTTTGGTTGATAATTTATCTTTTATAGTTGAAAATTCATCTTTTTGGTAGAAATTAATATTCTTGGGTAAAAACCAATTATTTTTGTTAGAAATTTAACTATTTTAGTTGAAGATTTATCATTATAATTCAAAATTCATCAGTTTAGTTGAAATTAATTTTTTTAGCTGAAAATTTAACTATTCAATTTTTAGTTTATTTAATCCGTTTCATTTAAACATTCAACTATTCGTTTGAAAATTTAACTTTTTTATTATGGAAAATTCAAATATAATATTTTGTTGAAAAATCGTATTTTTTATTAGAAAATGAATCTTCTTGGTGAAACAATAATTTTTTTTTTAACTGAACATATAAATATGACATTTTTTGTTGACATCTTAAGTTCTTTAGTTCAAAAATTCATGTATTTTGTTGAAAAATCTTATTTTTAGTAGTAAATCAACATTCTTGTTTAAAATTTCATCTTTTTGGATAAAAATTTAGCTACTTTAGTTAAAAAAATACCTTTTAGGCGAAGAATGATCAGTTTGTTTATAAATAAAAATTTATCGTGAAAATTAGTTTTTTTTGTGAATTTACTTTTTTACTAAAATTTAAACATTTTATTTTAAAAATATTTTTTAATACAACTGTTGTAATTGATAATTCATTAACTTGGTTGAAAATTAATTCTTATACAGAAATTTTAACTATTCTGATAAAACTATTTTGTTACAAAAATTGAACTATTTCGTTGAAAATTCATGTTTTATTTTTTATTCGAAAATGTCCCTTTTAGTAAAAAAATAATCTTCTTGTTTAAAAATGCATTTTTTTGTAAAGAAATGCAAGTATTGCATTTCAATAATCATTGTTTTAGTAAAAACTTCACCTCTTTAATTGAAAATTAATTTTTTTAGCTATTAATTTAACTATTCAATTTTCAGTTGACTATTTATCATTTTTAGTTAAACATTCATGTATTTTGTTCAATAATCGTCTTTTTTAGGTAAAAAAATAATCCTGTTGTTTGGATTAAAATTAACTCTTTAATTGAAAATTTAACTATTTTATTTTTAGTTAAAAATTCATCTTCTTAGCAGAAAATTCATGTATTTTGTTGAAAAATCTTATTTTTTAGTAGTAAATCAATCTTCTTGTTTAAAATTTTATCTTTTTGGATAAAAATTTAGCTACTTTAGTTAAAAAATTATCTTTTATTTGAAGAATCATCACTTTATCTAAATTAAAACTTTTTCGTGAAAATTAGGTTTTTTTTGTGAACTTACTTTTTAATTAAAATTAAACCATTTTAGTTGAAAACAATTTTTTTAAACTCAACTGTTGTAATTAAAGAGTCATTAGCTTGGTTGAAAATTAATTCTTATACAGAAAATTTAACTATTCTGATAAAATTATTTTGTGAAAAATTTTTACTATTTCGGTGAAAATTCATGTTTTTTTAAATTGAAAAATTGTATCTTTTAGTAGAAAAATAATCTTCCTGTTTTAAAAATTCATTTTTTTTCGTAAAAAAATGCAAGTATTGCATTTAAATAATCATTATTGTAGTCAAAAATTCACCTGTTTCGTTGAACATTAATTTTTTTAGCTACAAATTTAATTATTTAATATTTGGTTGATAATTTATCTTTTCTAATTTTAAAATTCGTCTTTTTGGTAGAAATTAATCTTCTTGCTGAAAAACCCATTAAATTTGTTAAAAATTTAACTATTTCAGTTAAAGATTTATCATTATAGTTCAAAATTCATCAGTTTAGTTGAAAATTAATTTTTTTAGCTGAAAATTTAACTATTCAATTTTCAGTTGACTATTTATCATTTTTAGTTAAACATTCATGTACTTTATTCAAAAATCGTCATTTTTGGTAAAAAATAATCTTGTTGTTTAGATTAAAATTAACTCTTTACTTGAAAATTTAACTATTTTATTTTTAGTTAAAAATTCATCTTCTTAGCTTAAAATTCAACTAATTTGTTAAAAATTTGTCTTTCTATAGTTGAAAATTCAACTAATTCAATGGAAATTTTTATTTTGTTGAAAAATCTTATTTTTTAGTAGTAAATCAATCTTCTTGTATAAAATTTCATCCTTTTGGATAAAAATTTAGCTACTTCAGTTAAAAAATTACGTTTTAGTTAAAGAATCATCAATTTATTTAAAAATAAAACTTTTTTGTGAAAATTAGTTTTTTTGTGAATTTACTTTTTAATTAAAATTGAAAAATTTTGGTTGGAAACAATTTTTTTTAATTCAACTGTTGTAATTTAAGAGTCATTAGCTTGGTTGAAAATTAATTCTTATACAGAAAATTTAACTATTCTGATAAAATTATTTTGTGAAAATTTTTACTATTTCGGTGAAAATTCATTTTTTTCAATTGAAAAATTGTCTCTTTTAGTAGAAAAATAATCTTCTTGTTTTCAAAATTCATTTTTTTCGTAAAAAAAATGCAAGTATGCATTTAAATAATCATGGTTTTAGTAAAAAATTCACTTCTTTAGTTCAACATTAATTTTTTTAGCTACAAATTTAGTTATTCAATTTTTGGATGATAACTTATCTTTATAGTTGAAAATTTTTTTTTGGTAGAAATTAATCTTCTTGGTTAAAAACCTATCCTTTTTGTTGAAAAGTTAACGATTTCAGTTGGAGATTTATCATTATAGTTCAAAATTCATCATTTTAGTTGAAAGTTAATTTTTTTAGCTGAAAATTTAACTACTCAATCTTCAGTTGACAATTTATCATTTTTAATTAAAAATACATGAATTAGGTTAAAAAAATCATTTTTTACGTAATAATTAATTATGTTTTTTGGATTAAAATTAACTCTTTAATTGAAAATTTAACTATTTTATTTTTAGTTAAAAAATCATCTTCTTAGCTCAAAATTCAACTATTTTGTTAAAAATTTGTCTTTCTATAGTTGAAAATTCAACTAATTTATAGGAAACTTATGTATTTTGTTGAAAAACCTTATTTTTTAGTAGTAAATCAATCTTCTTGTTAAAAAATTCATCTTTTTGGATAAAAATTTAGCTACTTCAGTAAAAAAATACCTTTCAGGCAAGGAATGATCAGTTTGTTTAAAAATTAAAATTTATCGTGAAAATTAGTTGTTTTTGTGAGTTTACTTTTTAATTAAAATTTAGTCATTTTAGATGAAAATTTTTTTTTTTATACAACTGTTGTAATTAAAGAGTCATTAGTTTGGTTGAAAATTAATTCTTTTGAAAAAATGCAAGTATTGCATTTAAATAATCATCGTTCTGTCAAACATTCACCTCTTTAGTTGAACATTAATTTTTTAGCTACAAATTTAATTATTCAATTTTTGGTTGACAATTGATCATTTTTAGTTAAAAACTCATGTATTTTGTTAAAAAATCGTCTTTTTTAGTTAAAAATTAATTCTGTTGTTTGGATTAAAATTAACTCTTTAATTAAAAATTTAACTATTTTATTTTTAGTTAAAAATTCATCTTCTTAGCTTAAAATTCAACTAGTTTGTCGAAAATTCAACTAATTCATTGAAAATTCATGTATTTTGTTGAAAAATCTTTTTTGTTTAGTAGTAAATCAATCTTCTTGTCTAAAATTTCATCTTTTTGAATAAAAATTTAGCTACTTCAAAAAAAAAATACCTTTTAGGCGAAGAATGATCAGTTTATTTAAAAATAACAATTTATCGCGAAAAATAGTTTTTTTTGTTGATTAGTTTGGTTAAAAATTAATTTTTGTATTGAAAATTTAACTATTCTGAAAAAACTATTTTGCGATAAAAAATTTAACTATTTCGTTGAAAATTCATGTTTTATTTTTTATTGAAAAATCTTCTCTTTTAGTAGAAAATTAGTATTCTTGTTTAAAAATAAATAATCATTGTTTTAGTAAAAAATTCACCTCTTTAGTTGAACATTAATTTTTTTAGCTACAAATTTAATTATTCAATTTTTGGTTGATAATTTATCTTTTCTAGTTTTAAAATTTGTCTTTTTGGTAGAAATTATTCTTCTTGGTTAAAAAACTATCCTTTTTGTTAAAAAGTTAACGATTTCAGTTGGAGATTTATCATTATAGTTCAAAATTTTAGTTTAGTTTTTTTTCAGTTTAGTTGAAAATTAATTTATTTAGCTAAAAATTTTACTTATCCATATTTGGTTGAATTTTATCCTTTTCTTTTAAAAATTCAACTATTTGTTTGAAAATTTTTCTTTTTTATGGTGGAAAATTCATGTATTTTGTTATAAATCGTATTTTTATTAGAAAATGAATCTCCTTGGTGAAACATTAATTTTTTTTAAACTGAACATTTAAATATTACATTTTTTATAGACATCTTATGTTCTTTAGTTTGAAAATTCATCCTTTTTTTTTTGAAAAATAATAAGATAAGATAATTTTGTTGAAAGATAATATCTTTTCTTAAAAATTAATCGTTTTGGATTAAAATTCATCTATTTCAGTTGAAAATTCATCTTTTTAGTTAAAAATTCATCACGGGTTGAACATTTGTCTTTTTATAGTTAAAATTTAACTAATTCGTTGAAAATTTATGTATTTTGTTGAAAAATCTTTCTTTGGGTAGAAAACTAATCTTCTTGTAAATTTAGTTTTTTTTTTATAAATTAGTTTTTTGTTTTTGAAAGATTTTTGTGTGAAAATTTAACTATTGAAATTGAATATTCCATCGTTTTAGTTGAAAATTCATCTCTTTGGCTAACATGAAATTTTTTAACTGCAAATTTAACTATTCAATTTTTTTTTGAAAATTTATCTTTTTTAGGTGAAAACTCTTATATTTTGCTGAAAATTCGTCATTATCGTTGGAAATTTTAAATGTTTTTTAGTTCAAAATTTAATAATTGTTTGAAAATTTGCCTTTTTTTATTTGAACATATAAGTATTTTGTTAAAATATCGTATTTTCTAGTATAAAATTCATTTGTTTGGATGCAAATTAATGTTGTAACTGAAAATTAAACTATTAAATCTTTTGTTAAACTCTATAATTTATATAAAAATTCATCACCTTTGTTGCAATTTTTTTTTGGTGGAGCATTAATTTTTTAAACTGATAATTCAACTATTTTATTTAAAATTGATCTTTTTTATTAATTATAAATTAATTAATGTTAAAATTAAGTTAAAAATTCAACTTTAGTTAAAATTTAATAATTTTTTTTTTGTAAAAGAAACCTTAAACCTTAATATAATTTTTTTCCAGGTTTTGAGTAGACATCCGGATTCTATTCTGAAATAATATTATGGACAAAATAATAAATTAATAACCATCGCCTTCAAGAGTTTCTTCAATCAATTGCTTCACGACACATCCTAAATCGTCGACTGAAAGACTTCTAAACTTTGATTTTATGCCCGAAGATTTCTTCCTTTTGACAAATATTTTTAGATTTTTTATATAATAATTATTATTATTTTTATTATAATTCCTTAATCTAAAAACTTACTCGTTTAAGTTCACTGTAGTCATCTTTTGGCACAAAAGAGTTTGATTATTTTTTATAGATTCTTTCGATCTTGCTCTCGAAATATTTATCCTGGGCTTCTCTGTTTCAGGTTTAATTATTTTTAATTGAGAACTACTCATACAAGATTTAATCGAAGACGAAGAAAAATCACAACGACAGCATTGCGACCTTAATTAAATTGGATTAAAATTTTGTTTTTAATTTTTAATCCTTTATTCTAACCAAGAAAAAATACTAATTTTTACTTGAAATCACCAGAATTAAATGTCATCCATCTCGCAATTTCTCCTTTCAACATTTCACGAAGATTTTTCTAGTTTACGCATCTTGAAGCTTTAAGGTATCTTCAGTTTTTCATTTTATAAAAATCAGCTTACAATTTTTTTTGTTATCGAAATGATTTAAGTTGAATTAAGATACCTTTAAATTTAATCGTTATCTAAATATGAAGAAAATGTCATCTTATCAATTTTTGAGAATTCAATTGTTTTTAAAAATGCCTATTTAGTTTATGAAAAAAAGATTTTTTTAAATTATTATTTTTAAATGTTATTTTGTTTTATTTAATTTATATTGTGTAATATTTCGAAAAGTCAAATGATTCTTGAAATCTGATTTTCACCTTTAAACAAAATAATTAGCCAGTCTTTGTAAATTGGAGAGTCAGTTTTTATAAAATGTCAGTCCCACCCAACTTTGGGCAATGAAGGGAAAATTATAGGGACAGAACTAGAACCGAAAAAAAGTCACGGAACCCATAAAAAAATTAATTTATTTTCTTTGTTTGAAAAAAATGATATTTAGAGTTTTTGTAAATTTTATTCAGAATCGTCAATATTATCATTTATTTTCAAAATTATCCATAGAATACGAATAAAATATTATTTTTTAAATATACCTCCTCATAAGTCTGTTTTATGGGGTTCCGAAAAAGCCCCTCATAAGTGAAAAAATGTTTTTTGCGAGTTTTTTTATTTAATTATGATTTTTTGCGGGTTAAAAAAAATCAAAATTGTTTCTAATACACAAAATACTACTGTATACTAAAAATTAGATGTTTAAATAAATTTTTTAACAGTTTATTATTGTTGTTAGCAATTTTCTCTTAGAATAGAGATAGAAATTCGCGGTTTTTAAATACATTTTCCATTTTTTGTTTAATTTTCAACTAGAGTTAGGTAAGAGTAGATTATTGTTGACAAACATAATTATTTAAACAATTATTTATTATTTTTAATAATATCCTCTTTGAAGAATGCTAGAAATTGTGTTTTTTTCAACAATTTTCAACAATTTATCTATTTTTCACTTACAGCGACTCAATAATTACTTAACTAAGCATATATAATTGTTCAAACAAGATATTATTGTTTATAACTATCTTTATATTAATTCCAGATAGTTGCTGTTTTTTGTTGTTAATTTTTTGTAACTGTTTACCCATTTCTTACGCAATGAATTAAGAACTAATCAAGTTAACAAGCATAGTTGCTTAAACAATTTATTATTTTTTTATAAATATTTTCTGTTAGATAAGTGCTAGAAAATTGCGTTTTTTTCTTAAATGTTCAACTTTTCTTTACCTTTTTTGTTATGAACAAATAATAAATACAAAATAGGAAAAATCATTTTTAAACAATCTCTTTATTTCTTGTGAATAAATTTCTCTAACAAAAAACAGATATTCGAAATATTTTCAAACTTTCTACATGGATCATATTGAATGTAACTTTTCCTTGAAGCAGTTACTGAGAACCTTTTTGTTTAAATTAATATTAATATTTATTATTTGTTCCTGATTAAAAAATTAAATAAAAGCTGAAAATGTCAGAAAATCCCACAACTTTCTAGCCTCATTCTAAGAGAATATAGTTTAAAACAATAATAACTTGTTTAAACAATCATGTTTGATAAATTAAATTAATTATCACCTCGCTTTAAGTGAAAAGTCAACAAAAAGTGGAAAATTTATTTGAAAAGACGGAGATATCTAGCATTAATATAGAAGAATATAGTTATAAACAATAAAAATTAGTTCAAAACATTATGTTTGTTAAATTCCAATTATTATTATAAAACTTTTAGTGAAAATTGGAGAAAAACTTCAAAATTAAAAAAAAACCGCAGCTTTCTAGAAATTATGTAAGAGAAGTTAGTTATAAACAATAATAAATTGTTTAAACAACTATGCCTGTTAACTTGCATTATTTATTACTTTGCTAAGTGAAAAATTGGTGAAAAGCTAAAAATTTAAGATCAGTAGCAACTATCTAGCATTTATAAAAAAGAAGATAGTTATAAACAATAATAATTTGTTTTAAATAATTATTTTTGCTCAATTAAATTAATTATTAACTCGCTCCCGGTGATCAGTTGAAAAATAGTTGGAATTCCAGAAAAACGCATATTTCTAGCATTATATAAATTCAATATTGTAAATAATAATAATAAATTTTTTGTACAATAAATTTTTTTTTTAATTATGGAATTTTTTTTATCCCTATAAAACAGACTGATGGTATTTCTATTCAAATAGTAAGATTTTGTTTGTATTCTTTAGCTCATTGTGAAGAGAAATGTTTACTTTTAACTCGATTCACGTAAAATTGAAGATTCTGAAAAAAATGTAGAAAAACATTTTTAAACATTGCAATATAAAATTGAATAGCAATGATTTTTTTATTTGTAAAAGTAGTTTTATATTACTTTTATTAACTCTTGTCGTGAAAATTCGTTTTTTTTAGTTTGAAATTGATTTTTTTTTTGCTGAAATTAAATTTTGCCTAAAATTAAATAATAATTATTATTCATTTGTTAAATTAGGTTTGTATTACTTTAATGAACTATTTTGTTAAAAAATGTTTTTATTTAATTTTTTTTTAATTAAAAATTGATATATGTATAATATATATATGATGTTAAAAATTGATATATTTTCTTGAAAATTTAGTTCTTTTTGGTAAAAAATTAATATTTGGTTTAAAAATTCTACAGTTTCTTCACTATTTTTTCTAGGTTTTGACTGAAAAATCATTCTCAGTTGAAAATTAAAATCATTTTGAAAAGTTGTCTTTTTTTGTATTTCTAATTAAAAGTCAAAGTCTTTTTTGGTTGAAATGTCGAAAACTACATTTTTGGTTCAGAATACCTGTTTTTTGAAATAAACATTTTTTTCATTGTTAAACTGTTTAACTCAATTTTTGTTTCGTTTAAGATTTATAATTTTTTTTAATTTTATTTTTTTTGTATGAAAAATGAATTATGTGATTAAAAATTCGTTTTTTCTTTGGCCGAAAATTTACCTTTTCCATATTGTGATTTATGTAAAGCTAAATTATTTAAAATCATTAAAACTGAAATATTTTGAATTTTAAAGGAATCAGCAATCAATAACATTGTGTTCTTAAAATTTGATGCTTTAAATTTAAATGGTCAATTATCAATTTTCTTATAAATTGAATTTTTTTGGATTAAATTCTCTGTTGAAAATTGCAAAAAATTCTACTGTTGAAAATTGCAAAAAATTTAACGGTTCTAAATTCAATGTTAAATTTTCTTTCATTTTTAATTGTTTTCAATTTTCAACTGTTAAAAAATAAGCAGTCAATCTTCTCCAATTTTAAACATATCGCAATTCAATTATCATTTTTTTTTTGATTTAAATGTTTATTAATTTAATTCTCACGTTGAATTCAACATTGGAAGATTGAAGAAAATACAAACTATTGATAACTCATTATTGAAATTTTTTTTAATTTAAAAAAATAGAATTTCAACTGCTGAAAATTCAATTATCATTTTTTTTTCATTTTTAACAGTTAATAATGTTGAATTTTATTTTATTTTTTTTTTCAATTTTGCACAGTTGAAAATTCAATTTTTCTTCAATTTTCAACAATAGAATTTAAACTGCTGAAAATTACATTATGAATGTTTTTCCATTGTCAACAGATAATTCGATTTTAATTTTTGTTAAATTAATAATTAGATTTATGTTGAATTCAATGTTGAATTAAAAAATTCAATTTAATTTTAAAAATTAATTTAATTTTTAAATTAATAATAATTCAATTGCTAATTTCAATTTTCAATTTCAATGTTCAATTTCCTTCATTTTGTAATTTTCTTTAATTTTTTAGCAGTGGAATAATTCAATTTTCAATTTTTCATGGATTGAAATGCTTATTTATCAAATTCTCATATTGAATTCAACAGATTGAGATTGAAGAAATTACTGTTAATATTTTATTTTATTTTATTTTTCAATTTTGAAAGTTAAAAATTTAATTTTCTTGCATTTTCATCTTTATGAAAATTAAATTTTCTTCAATTTTCAACAGTAGAATTTAAACTGATGAATATTACATTACGAATGTTCTCCCATTTTCAACAGATAATAATTCAATTTTCACTTTTTTGATGGATTCATATGTTTATTTTTTAAATTATCATGTTGAATACAACAGATTGAGATTGAGGAAAATACTGTTTATAACTAAATATTAAATTTTAATTATTCTTTTGTTAATTTTGAAAGTTGAAAATTCAATTTTATTTCATTTTCATCATTATGAAAATTAAATTTCCTTAAATAATATAATAAAATTCAACTCTTGAAAACTCAATGTTCAATTATTTCATTTTTAATTTTCTTTAATTTTTTAGCAGGTGAATAATTCAATTTTCAATTTTTTTATGGATTAATATCTTTATTTATTGAATTCTCATGTTGAGTTCAACAGATTGAGATTGAAGAAAATACTGTTAATAACTCAATATTGATTTTTTTTTAAATTTTGAACAGTTGAAAATTCAATTTTCTTTCATTTTCATTGTTACGAAAATTAAATTTTCTTCTATTTTCAACAATAGAGTTTAAACTGCTGAAAATTCTATGATGAATTTTCTTCCATTTTCAACAGTTAATAATTCAATTTTCAATTTTTTTATAGATTGAAATGTTTATTTATGAAACTCTCATATTGAAGTCAACAGATTGAGATTGAAGAAAATACTGTTAATAACTCAATGTTGAATTTTATTTTATTTTTTTTCAATTTCGAACTGTTGAAAATTTAATTTTCTTTTGTTTTCATTATTAGGAAAATTCAATTTTCATCAATT
>JAAAKG020171232.1:12022-27436 GCA_010014905.2 Druon quercuslanigerum
ATCAATTTTCAACAATAGAATTTAAACTGCTGAAAATTCAATTATCAATTTTCTTCCATTTTCAACAGATAATAATTAATTTTCAATTTTTTTATGGATTCAAATGTTTACTTATTATATTCTAATGTTGAATTCAACAGATTGAGATTGAAGAAAATACTGTTAATAACTCAATATTGAATTTTTTTTTTTTGAATTTTGAACAGTTGAAAATTCAATTTTCTTTCATTTTCATCACTATGAAAATTAAATTTCCGTCAATTTTCAGCAATAGAATTTAAACTGCTGAAAATTCAATTATCAATTTTCTTCCATTTTCAACAGTTGATAATTCAATTTGCAATTTTTTTATGGATTGAAATGATGATTTGTTATATTCTAATGTTGAATTAAACCTTGAATTAAATACTGTTAATAACTCAATGTTGAATTTTTTTTTCAATTTTGAGCAGTTGAAAATTCAATTGTCTTTCATTTTCATCATTGTGAAAATTCAATTTTCTTCAATTTTCAACAATATAATTTAAACTGTTGAAAATTCCATTATGAATGTTCTTCCATTTTCAACAGATAATAATTCAATTTTTTATGGATTGAAATATTTATTTATTAAATTCTCATATTGAATTTAACAGTTGGATAATAAATAAAATTCAACTCTTAAAAACCCAATGTTTAATTGCCTTTCATTTTAAATTTTCTTTAATTTTTTAGCAGCGGAATAATTCAATTTCCAATTTTTTATGGATTTAAATGTTTATTTATTAAATTCTCATATTCAATTTAAGAGATTTATATTGACGAAAATACTGTTAATAACATAATATTGAATTTTATTTTATTTTTTCAATTTTGAAAGTTGAAAATTCAATTTTCTTTCATTTTCATCATTATGAAAATTAAATTTTCTTTAATTTTCAACAAAAGTGGAATATTCAATTAAAATTTGTTTTCACTTTCTAAAAGAATGAATTTGTATCGTTTAAAAATTGAATGATCAATTTTTAACACTTTTAAACATTTGGATTTTCAGATTTCTTGAATTTAAAACAATTCAATTTTCTGATGTTGAAAACTAATATAGTGATTTTTTCTTCTTGTCTGAAAAATTATTTCAGCTTTAAAGTTTCATTGAAATCCTAAATAGTTTAGTTAAAAAACAATTAAAATTTTGTAAAATTTTTATTAATTTCAAAATAAAATTTTTTATTTTGAGACGCAAGAGTCCAGAGTTTGAGAGGTGAAATTTTTATTCGAATTTGTTTAAAACTTAATTAGTTTAAATTTTAAGCAAATGCAAGTTAAAATTTAAAAATTAAATCTCGATACTACCGTCCGGTCCAAAATTGCGCGCGTAATTTAAATATTGTATTCTTAAATGTAGCCTACTCTTTTTAATAATAATAATAATAATAATTTTTTTTAAATAATTATTTTTCTCGCGAATAGTGGAAAAAGGGAAAACGTATGGGAATAGAGAAAAGGCTGTGTAATTTTACAAAAATAATCTTTTTCTTAATATAAATTTTTTTTCGGTTTATTATCAAATATTGAGAATTAAATAAAGAGTATCGTGTTAAAAATGCAGAAGCGCTTAACGAGTGTTGAAATAGAAAAAATTCTATATCTTTTTTCGGGATTTTCCATCGAGTTATTTACATTTTCTTACATCAGCAGTCATAGAGAGCTTTACTAATTGATACATAGAATAAAAAACTTATACACATAATAATTAAATATATACAGTACTTTTCTGAAGAACTTTTTCAGAATCGTTATCACGTTTTGCAATATTTATCGCGCGGACGTAAAAATATTGTGCGTCGATGAGAGTGCAAGAATGGGGTTGTTGCATATTTTCAAATATATTTTTTTTCCTAGCCAAATTAAGAGAGCACTCAAAATTCAATATAATTACTTAAGAAACACTTTTTAAAAATAAGTTTAAAATTTTTTTTGCTATGTTTAAAAAGTGTGCATTTTAAATTTTTGGCGGGAAGGCGAGGCGTTCTGATTGGGCGAACTTTGGACGTAAACATCGGTATGATTAGCGTAGTTGATAGAATTAATATGGCCGATAGTGATTTAAGTAAACATAACCTATTTTCACGTTTATTATTTAAAACGTGATACAATGTTTAAAGGGCCCAAAAAGGTGTTTAAAATTCTTATAATTTCACTGAAACCGGGCTTTTTAAACTGTCGCAATGCAATGTCCTGAAAATCGACATGTGGAGATCACAATTTTTTTCACAAACTGTTGGCTGGATATTTTCGTTAGTCAATGGAGGCACTGTATTTTTCTGATTGGTTCAGCGTTTTTCCGGATGTAACGTTTCAAGGTCACAGAGCAGTTTGAATATGGGTTTCGATCACATTTTTAAAAATATTTTTTAAATAAAAAATTAAGTATTCAAACAATTTTTTTAATGTACTAAAACTTTTAAAATATCATGCAATATTAAAAAAAATATATTATGTAAAATTTATGCAACAATCCCATTACAAAGATCAGCTCTTGGCACTGGTTGAAGATGAATACATTAATATTTATTCTCTACTCACGAACTACCTACCTTATTAAATAATATTTTAATTTTGCTTCAGTGGAATGTCAGGCCTCGGAATTGGTTAAAAAAAATTTTAAAAGTGTCAATAGTGACCTCAATTTTTTAAAATAGTAGCAAGATAATTTTTCTCAAATATTAATTTAATAATTTAGTTAGTATTAATTTCTCAAATATTAAGTCGAAAAGTTAACTATTTTTAAAATCTAGTACAAAGTTTAAATTTTCCATGAAATATCATTTTTTTAAATATTTTAAAATATCTTTTAAAATATCGAAAAATTCCTTGAAGTTTCTTGAAATGTTCTAAGGCTTAACGAAATTCCATTTTTTAAATCTTTTAAGTCGTTGAAGATCCTATAAAATCGCAAAGATCCAATTTTTAAATTCCTAATAATATTATGGAATCTTTCAATTTCTTTTGAAACCCTTTAAATACCTTAAATATGGCAAAGTCCCTTGAAATTTTGTAAATACCGTAAAAAGTTCTTGAAATTTTTGGAAATCTTCTTAAATATTGCAAATTCATTTGAAATTTTTCAATCTCGTGAAATTCCTTTGAATCTTTCAAAATAAAATTTATTCCTAAAACTCCCTTAAAATACTTGAATATCTTTGTTACTCTTTTTAAATCCCTTGAAGTTTTTAAATTTTGTTATAAAATATCCTAAAATCTTTTAAATTCATTGAATAATTTTTTTTACTTTTTAAATCCTTGAAGTCTCAATAAAATGAAAAATTAAAAATGTTTAAATGTTTGAAATGAGATAAAACTTCTTAAAATCTCTCGAAATCTTTGAGATCCTATACAATTTTTTTAAATGCTTTGAAATCTCTTAAAATATTTCGAAATTTTTGAAGTCACTTCAAATGATTTGAAATCTTTTAAAATATAGGATTTGTTATTTTAACCAATCAGAGAACAAGTTCGACAATATCTGTAAAGGCAAAGTGAAAAAAATTGGAATATCGAACTTGAAAAAATAGTAGCACTTGCGCCCGAGACCTGTAATATTGAAATCTGAGAGTTTTCAATTTTAAATCATTTCAATTTAGAAACGAAATAAATTATTTAGTTTTTTTTTGATTCTCGACAAAGTAGACATCCTGAAAGCCAGAAACCCAGTTGAAAATTTCTGTACAGGAACCTCTGAGAATCCTGGACGGATCCTATGCACACTTGTTGCGAAGGCACCTGTACAAGACCCTGCATTGGAACCTGTCATGGAACTAGTGGATCCTTTGAATGATTGATTATAAGTTCTTGTACAAGTTCTTTTGTGAACATAGCGCTTACAGATATAAAGTTGCTTTCATTTTATTCCCTTTTTGTTCGAACTTACTATCAAGAGAGCCAAGCCACTAGGGAAACTTCGCGGATTTGTTTCTATGTAGGTTCACGTATATGTTCCTGTACAGGTACCTTTGTAAATAAGTCGTTTGCAACTATAAAGTTGCTTTCATTTTATTCCCCTTTTGTTCGAACTCACTATCTACTACTTCCCGGATTAGTTTCTGTGCAGGTTCACGTATATGTTCCTGTACAGGTACCTTTGTAAACAAGTCGTTTACAGCTATAAAGTTGCTTTCATTTTATTCCATTTTTGTTCGAACTTACTATCGAGAGAGCCAAGCCACTAGCCCTTGCTGATTAGTTTCTATGGAGGTTCACGTATAGGTTCTTTTACAAGTTCCTTTTTAAACATGTCGCTTACAGTTCTGAAGTTGCTTGCATCTTATTCTCAAATTCGTTCACTGGAGGAACCTGTGCAGGATCATGTACAGGTTCTTTCGTCAAATTCCTGTACAGGTAACGTCAAGATTACCTGTGGTTCGTGTGCAGGTTCATGTCCAGGATTCTTCGAGGTTCCTGTATGGGAATTTTTAGCTGGGAATATCTAGAAAAAATCAAATTCAGCGTGTATTAGATTTAATCCAGTCAGTGTACTCGGAAACTCGAGTATAGACTCCAGGATATCCAGGTTCTCCACACTTGTTCCCGAAGGAAACGATTCCAATTTGCATCCAGCGACCTTCTGCTCTGAGCATGAGAGGTCCTCCAGAGTCACCCTGACATGCATCTTTTCCACCTTGGCTAAATCCAGCACACAAAAAATTGCTAGTTATGGGTTGGAAATAGGCAGCATTACAATCGTCATTTCTCCATACTGGCAATGTTGCTTGTCTTTGAACTGTACTTTCTTTTCCACCTGTAAAAAATATACATTTTTTTAGGGGTAGATTTTTAAAATATTTTATGACGATTATTTTTTGAGATAGAAATTTGATAAAAATATTGAAATTACCATAGTAAGTTGTGCCCCATCCAACGACCGTTGGTCTTGCACCAGCAAATTGTTCTCCACGATATCTAGCTTCTGGCAAACAGATGGGAATAACATAAGGAGATTTTCGAACAGGTCGATTTAATTCCAAAATTGCAATGTCGTTATAAAATCCAACCCGCGAAAATTTTGGATGAGCGTGAATATCCTTCACTGCATACGTTGCTGGAGTCGATGGTTCGTCGTCTCTTTCAAGGTCAATATCGCCAAGCCGGACAGTAAACTGACGAGCTGCGAATCTAAAAATAAAATCTTTAAAAAATCCCAAAATACCTTTAAAATACACTCAACTTCCACTTAAGTCAAAGCTCAGTTATGTCAACGATCAGATATATCAAAACGCACCGCCCAGTTATTTCACATTTTACATCCCCTCCACTTAGCAACACCTTACATACGGCACACGTATAAAGCGTACTCGTTCATCTTCTCTACCCCAATAGACATTGGTGAGGTTAAGAGGAATTTGATGAAACCGAACTGTTTTCATTTCAAAGGCTTTGCCTTAACTGGAAGTTGAATGTAAGTGTTTTTTTAGTTCGATTGTCGACGTTGTGATTGATTTGATTATAGAATTAGTATAATAGTATAATATTTTTGTAACTTCAAAGTAAAATTAGATATTAGGAGACGGGAATTAAGGGAAGACGAAGTTATGGGAATGAGAGAGATGGGAGGGGAAAGGAGGGATAGTGAAGAGAGAGGAAATAAAGGGTGGAGGGATAGGGAAAGTCCTGGGAGAGAAAGTAGAAGTCATAGGGGAAATAACGGAGGAAATTAGGATAGGAGAGGGGAAATTAGAGAAGGTTAAGTAGACGAAATTAGGGGAAGTCAGAGAGGAGAAGTGAGGGGGAATGGTTTTAAGGCAGGGAAGTGATGGGATGGCTAGTAGGGTGAGTAGGACAGGAAAAGTGATGTCAGGGGAAGAACAGTAAAAAGAAGTGGAAGTACAAGAGGAAGAAGTTGGAGGAGGGAGGGATAGCGAAGGGTTAAAAAGATGTGAGGGCTGTTGGAGAGGATAGTAAAAGTATGGGAAAAGAGTCTTGAACGACTTGATAACGTCTTAATAGGCTACGAAATCCTTTTTTGTAGGCGCGCGGTCGCGGTCTTCGAAGATCAAGTGATGTCATGAAAGAGAAAGGAAGACATATGTAAACAGTGTTCCCTACACTGTGATGTTTTTGTAAAATTCAAAGTGGTCTTGTAACTTACCCACCCATTCTATCATTCGATTTTTACATTGGAACCATCCTGGTTGGTAACAAATATGTTACTTCCCGAAAATCTATAATTCCTTTTCAATATGGCCAATATGGAAAGAAGAAGACATTTAACGATATTTCAAAATATCTGGATATCTGTTCGTCCGACTTACCTATTTCCTAGGAGCGAAAATTAAGGGAGGGGAAGTATAGAAGGTGAGGAGAGGGGTATTGAGGGAAAAGAAGTAGGCAAGGCTTGAGGACGGAAAAATTATTAGAGGAGAATTAAGGGAAATAAGGAGACGAGAAATGAGGGAAATGGAAGTAGTGAGAGTGAGGGACAGGGGTACTTGAGAAAACTAGTGTAGGAAAGTATGTAAATTGAGGGTAGAGAAAATAAGGGTAGGAGAAGTAGGGAAAGTAACGGTAGGGGAATCAGGGGAGATATAAAATATAATGGGAAGCTAAGAGAGGGGAAATGAGAAGGGTAAGTGAGGGAAGGGAAATTAGGTGATGTCAGTATGGGCACGAGAATTATAAGAGAGGAAGTAAGGAAAATTAGGAGATAAAGAACGAGGAAAGAGGAAGTGAGGGAAAGGAGAAGTAATAGCGTAAAAGACGGGTGGGAAATAAAAAAATATTTTAAGCAAGGGGAAAGGAAATAAGGGAAGGTGAATTAAGAAAAATGAAGGGAGAAGACGTAAAGGAAACGATGGTAAATGAAGTAGGGGAGATAGGGGAAATCAGGGGAGGATAATAAAGGGTAAATTAAGAGATTAACTATGAGAAGTGAGGTAAGGAGATTGCAAGGAGGGGAAATGATAATAGGAGAAGAAGGTAAATGAAGAGAAATTATGAGTAAGAAACTGAGGGAATTGAAAGTGACCGAAGGGATTGGGGGTAGTATGGAAAATGAAACGTGGTGAATTATAATAAGCTGTGGGAGGGGAAATGGGATAAGGTGAAGTGAGAGGAAATAAGGAAAGGAGTGGAGTAAGAGCGGAGAGAGGAATTAGAGGAAGAAAGGAAGATAGGGGCAATGAGTAGAGGATGAGAGGTCTTAAATCAGGAGGAAAAATATGGAAAGTGAGGGGAGGTGAAGTAAGTGGAATGTGCGGAAAGAAAATTATGGAATTGGAAATAGGGAAAATGAAATAAAATTTGGAGTCGGGAAGTGAGCGAAGTGAATGCAACATCAGGTGAAATGAGAGAAAATAAGGTGTGGAGGACTAGGGGCAGTGATGTAAGAAGAAGCCAAGGAGATAATAAAATTATAATATTAGGGTAAGGGAGGGAGAATAAGGAGAGGGATAAATGAGGGGAGTGAAAGAAAAGGGATATAATGGGAAATTAGGATCGGGGAAGTAGAGGAAGTGAGGGAAGGGGAAATTTTTAGATATGAATTAAGGGAAAGTAGGGTACGAGAAGTGAGGGAAAAGAGGAGATGTGGAAAAGGAAATGAGGGATGAGACCTAAGGAAATATTTGAAGCAAGGAGAAAGGAAATAAGGGAAGGTGAAGTGAGAGAAAACGAGAAGAGAAGAAATAGTGGAAATAATGGGAAAGGAAAAACCGGAAAATTCGGGGAATATAAGAAAGGGTAAATAAGAAGGAGAAGTATGAGAAGTGAGGAAAGGGAAAGTGTGGGAAGAGGAAGTTATAGGAAGGGAAGAAAGGCAAATTAAGAGAAATGAGTAGACTTGTAGTAATGGAAGTGAAAGTGATGGAAAGGGTGGGGGTAGCATGTAAAATAAAAGGCGGTGAAGTATAATAAGTGTTCATGCACAAAATACGTGATACGTTTAGGTGGGGAGGAGGGTCTTCCAAAGTCTCATTCTCCATGTTAAGATCAATGAAAAAAGTATCACGCAGGGGGGGGGGGAGGTCAAAAGTTTCTGAAAAATGTATCGCGTATTGTGTGAATGGCCCCTAAGCCAAGGGCGGGGAAATGAGGGAAGGTGAAGTGAGAGGAAATAAGGGGAGGAGTAGGCTAAGTGACGGGAAGGTACCAGAGAAATTAGGAGAGAATGAGAGGGGCTAAATAAGGAAGGGAAGTGTGGAAAGTGAGAGGAGAGGAAGTAGGTGAAATTTGTGGAAGAAATAATTATGTAAGCGGAAGTGCGGTAAATGAAAGGAAATTAGGAGACGTGAAGTGAGGGAAGTGAAAGTGAAGGAAGTTGAAGTGAGAGGAAATAAGGTGAGGAGGACTAGGGTAAGTGACGGGAGACGAAGTCGGAGAGATTGTGGAAGTGAAGGGTGGATAAAAGAGGATATAGGGAAATGGGAATATATTAGAGCAAATTAGGGGAGGGAAAGTAGAGGAGTTAAAAAGAAATTAGGAAGGGTAGCTAAAGGGAAGTAGAGGAAACAATTGGAAGTGTAGGTAGAGATAGTAGGGCAGTGCGGGCGAGTAGAGGAGGGAAAGTGTTGGCTGGTGAAGGAAAGTAGGGGAAGGGGAGTGTTGAGTGGGGTAGAGAGGAGATGAGAAAGTACAGTAGAAGTAGAGGAAGAAGAAGTAACAGAAGCGAGGGGTGAAGTAAAGGAAGGGTGGTGGGAGAAGAGATGAGAGAGAAAGTATAGCAAAGAGAGGTTTGAACGACTTAATAAGTGTCTTAATAGAGTAGGAAATCCTTTTTTTTAATACTTTTTAAAAATTGATGCCACTATTAACACCATTTTTTTATCTCTGATGTGAGTCCGAGCCTTGGAATTTATGTATAAGTTTAAACTTACGGTCGTTGACGTTGGTCGCGAGTGCAATGAGCCGCTGTGAGAATATGTCGAGGGCCAATCAAAGACCCACCACACCAGAACTCGGTACGTCTAGATCCGTGAAGAAATATTGCTGCCATCCATGGCCAACGACCTGGCAGCGCTTCTTCTCCTCCAACCACTCGATACTTTCCAGCATTTCTTACTCCGCATTCTACAAATTAGATAGTTTAACGCAGACCGGCTTTTAAATCAACTTATTTTGCAATAAGGAACTCGCTTTCCTGGAATTATTGCTCATTTATATCAATTTAAAAAAAAGCTTGTCCTAACTTTTTTGTTTCAATTCTGCTAAAAATTAGGGTTCAATGTGTAGCATAATAGAAATAAATTACCATCATCATCCTGAATGAAGTTGTTGTCAATCGTTTCAACAGACTCGAAGGGATTGGAACTGTTGCCCGCTAGTCCTGAAGATGGGATTTCGTAGTTTGGACGACTCGTTGTGGTTATTGGATACAATGGTATCGGCTTCGGAGTTGCTGTTTTTGTCGGTCTCGGTCTTGGTCTTGTAGTTGTTTGAACAGTTGGAGGTGGTGTGACAGCAATAGGACTGCAATTTAATCGAAACAATTTTAATTACCTGGCCTTTATATTTAAACACTAGAATTTTGATCCAATTTCGAGGAACCACCTCTAAGTTAAATTACCTTCCTCCAGGTGAAGGCACATTGACCCCAATTTTATCAATCGGACAGCAGACTCCAGGAACAAATAAACTCTTGAAACACAAGGACTGTCTGAGTTTGGTGAGGTCCAGAAGAAGATGAGGACAGTTGCTGAGATCCTGACATTTGCCAGGGCCACCTTCTGCAGTCGTACAAGTGGAAGGAGACTTGTCCCTATCAGAAATTTCCTCACTAGCTTGTGCCTGAAGATCAGAAACCGTGACTGTCGTTACAGTTGAAGATGTAATTGGTCTCAGAGTTGCTGCTGTTGGTCTCTGAGTTGATGTTGTCAGTTTTAGAGTTGTGATTGGTCTGTGAGGTAGAGCGACTCCTCTGACGATTGGTGCTATACTGTCTGTTACATTTTTGCCGAGGATGTTTTTGGAGATGGTGTAGAGAGCTGATGGCAATTCCTTGGAAGGATGTTCGGAGTCTCCTCTCGTCATGTTCACGATGTAACTTCCGACTGTGTTGAGAGCACCGAGAGTTTCTGTGAATGTTGTTAGAGGGTCGGATTTTTCTTCAACAACTCGGACGAATTGAGTGTAAGGTCGGACCTGGGTGTCTCGACGATAAATTGGCCCTCTTCTGGGTCCACCTGGCCAGGAATCGCTTTCGGTCCATTTTCTGATTGCAGATCCTTGAAACGATTGACGGTTTGGTGGTCCATATCCGTTGTATGCTGTTGACAATATTTAGATTGTTTTTTTAGTTGGAGGGAATGTAGGGACTGAAATGAGGGTAGCCCTAGGTCAGGACAAACCTGGAAGTCGAGGGAAAGTTGTGGAATTTTCTTGATCAGGAAAAGTCAGGGATTATGAAAAAATTGTCATAATCAGGACATATCTGCAAGAAGCACTTTGAGTAACTATCAAGAATAATGAGGACTGTCACACACTTTTTTTAAATAAATTACCCGTGGGCTATTGAATTCTTATTCAGGAATTTTTTTCAATTCTTTTTAAATCTTTCAGGAGATTTTTAAGTATCCCAAGACATATTTAGTAGATTTCGATAATTTAGAGTTATTCCAAAGGTTTTTAGAGATGTTAGGTTGTTGTTAAAATTCCCGAGGAATTTTAAAGAACTGAAAAAAGTTTCAAGGGATTTTAAATATTTTAGGATATTTTCAAGGATTACAACGCATTTTCAAGAGTTTAACAATTTTGCAAGGAAATTTCAAGAATTTAATATTATTATTAAGGGATTTAATGAAGTTTCGATGAAGTTTTAAAGAATTTCGGAAGATATGAAAGAATTTTAAGAGATTTCAAAGTATTTAAAACGATTTGAAAAATCTGAGGGTATTTTTTATTGGTTTCAATAATTTGAAAGATTTTAGTGAAATTTAAAAATTCCCAGGAAATTTTAAGATCCTTAAAAAGTTTCAAGAAATTTCAAATGATTTCAAAGGATTTTAAATATGCCTGGGTATTTTGAAAAATTCCGAGAAATTTAAAAGAGCTTTAAAAAATTTCAAAAGTTTACAGAAGATTTTGAAAGATTGGACATTTTTAAGATTATTTTAAAAGATCCTAAGGAATTTTTATTTATTTCAGAAATGTAATGGGATTCCTAATGATATAACTGTATTTTTAAATTTTCATGGAATTCTCAGAAACTTTTGAACGCTTCAGGGAACTGAAAATGATTTCAAAAATGTTGGGATATTTTGTAGAAATTTCAAAACATTTAAAAAAGCTTTAAAAAATTCCAAAGTAATGTTAATAGATATTAAAGATTCTATAGATTCTGAAACCAAGATATTTCCAAATTGTCAAAAGATTTCAAAGAATTTAATACATTCTAGAGGTTTTTATTTTTATTACATTTTTTAAATTCTTTAGTATTTTTAAATTAAATTTTTTAGCATTTTTTTAATTTCCATGAAATTTCTAATCAATTTATTATTAATTTATTTATTCTAGTAATTTAATAAAGCGCTTCAAAAGATATAAAATAGTGTAGAGTATTTTAAAAGATTCCAAGGCGTTTTAATTTTGTTTGTAATCTAATGGCATTTGACAGGATTTAAAATATTTTGGGGTATTTTAAAAGATCACAAGGAATTTTTATTTATTTTAGTAATTTAATGGGATTTTCAAAGATTTGATTCGATTCCTGATGATATAAGTGTATTTTTTAATTTGCCAGGAATTTTCAGAAACTTTTAAACGTTTCAGGGAACCTCTAAAAATTAAAAAAAATTTGGGGTATTTTTTAGTAATTCCAAGACATTTAAAAGACCTTAAAAAAATTCCAAAGTCATTTTAATAGATTTTAAAGGATTGGAAATATTTTAGGGTATTTTAAAAGAGCCCAAGGAACTTTTATTAATTTTAGTAATTTAATAAGATTTCAAAGGATTTGGAATATTTTAGGGTATTTTAAAAGGATCCAAGATATCTACAAGAGCTTTAGAAAATTGCAAGGGATTTCAAGACTTCAAAAGATTTGAAATATTCTAGAGATTTTAAAAATTGCAAGAAATTTTCAAAAGCTTTAAAAAATTTCAAGGGATATCAGAAAGATTTTAAGGTGCTGAAAATATCTTAGGACATTTTAAAATATCCCAAGGGATTTTAAAAAGTTTTCAGTCATTTAAAAGGATTCCAAAAGATATTATAATTTTTTTTTAATTCCAAAGAATTTTCAAGAACTTTAAAATGTTTCGAAAGATTTTGATTGATTAAAAAGTATTTGAAATATCTGAGTGTATTGAAAAAGTTTCAAAGGTATTTTGAAGAGATTAACAATTTTTCAATGAAATTCCAAGAATTGAATATTATTATTAAGGGATTTAATGAAGTTTCGATGAAGTTTTAAAGAATTTCGAAAGATATGAAACAATTTTATAGGAAATAATAATAAAAAAATACAAGGGAATTTTTCTTAAGAATTATAAAGAATTTTAAGAGGTTTTAAAAGATTTAAAAGGATTTGAAAAATCTGAGAGTATTTTTGATTGGTTTCAATAATTTAAAAGATTTTAATGAATTTTTAAAAATTCCCATAAAATTTTAATAGCCTTAAAAAGTTTCAAGAATTTTCAAATTATTTCAAAGGATTTTAAGTATGCTTGAAAATTTTGAACAATTCCGAGAAATTTAAAAGAACTTAAAGAAAATTCAAAAGATTACAAAAGATTTTGGAAGATTGGACATTTTTAAGGGTATTTTAAAAGATCACAAGGAATTTTTATTTCTTTCAGTAATTTAATGGGATATCCATACATTTGATGGGATTTCTAATGATATAAGTGTATTTTTTTAATTTGCCTGGAATTTTCAGAAACTTTTACACGTTTCAGGGAACTTCAAATGAATTCAAAAGTGTTGCGGTATTTTTTAGAAATTTCAAAACACTATTAAAAAAAATTTCAAAAAAAAAATTTCAAAAAAGAGCTTTAACAAATTCTAAAGTAATTTTAATAGATTTTTAATATTCTGAAGATTCTGAAATCAAGATATTTCAAAATTGCTAAGGGAGTTCAAAAGATTTCAAAGAATTAAAAACATTCTAGAGGTTTTTAAAAGAGTGCGAGAAATTTTTTATTGACTTCAATAATTTTAAAGGATTTTAAAATACATAAAATACGATGGTGTATTTTTTTATATTCCATGAAACTTTTAAGAGCTTTAAAAATCTAGGGATGTCAAAGATTTTAAAGGATTGGAAATATTTTAGGGTATTTTACAAGATCCCAAGGAATTTTCAATTTATTTTCGTAATCTAATGGTATTTACAAGGATTTAAAATATTTTGGGGTATTTTAAAAGATCACAAGGAATTTTTATTTTTTTCAGTAATTTAATGGGATATCCATACATTTGATGGGATTTCTAATGATATAAGTGTATTTTTTAATTTGCCTGGAATTTTCAGAAACTTTTAAACGTTTAAGGAAACTTCAAATATATTCAAAAGTGTTGGGGTATTTTTTAGAAATTTCAAAACACTATTAAAAAAATTTTTTTTTTTTAAATTTCAAAAAAGAGCTTTAACAAATTCTAATTTCAAAGAATTTAAAACATTTTAGAGGTTTTTAAAAGAGTGCGAGAAATTTTTTATTCATTTTAATAATTTTAAAGGATTTCAAAATATTTGAAATATGATGGGGTATTTTTGTAAATTCCATGAAATTTTTAATCAATTTATTATTAATTTATTTATTCTAGTAATTTAATATAGGGCTTCAAAAGATTTAAAAAATGTAGAGTATTTTAAAAGATTACAAGGCGTTTTAATTTATTTTAGTAAAATAATGAAAATTTGAAAGGATTTGAAATATTTTGGGGGATTTTAAAAGATCACAAGGAATTTTTATTTTTTTCAGTAATTTAATGGGATATCCATACATTTGATGGGATTTCTAATGATATAAGTGTATTTTTTAATTTGCCTGGAATTTTCAGAAACTTTTAAACGTTTAAGGAAACTTCAAATATATTCAAAAGTGTTGGGGTATTTTTTAGAAATTTCAAAACACTATTAAAAAAATTTTTTTTTTTTAAATTTCAAAAAAGAGCTTTAACAAATTCTAATTTCAAAGAATTTAAAACATTTTAGAGGTTTTTAAAAGAGTGCGAGAAATTTTTTATTCATTTTAATAATTTTAAAGGATTTCAAAATATTTGAAATATGATGGGGTATTTTTGTAAATTCCATGAAATTTTTAATCAATTTATTATTAATTTATTTATTCTAGTAATTTAATATAGGGCTTCAAAAGATTTAAAAAATGTAGAGTATTTTAAAAGATTACAAGGCGTTTTAATTTATTTTAGTAAAATAATGAAAATTTGAAAGGATTTGAAATATTTTGGGGGATTTTAAAAGTTCACAAGGAATTTTCAATTTATTATAGTAATTGTAGTGTTTTAAACGATTCCAAGACATTTTAATTTATTTTAGTAATCTAATGGTATTTAAAAGGATTTAAAATATTTTGGGGTATTTTAAAAGATCACAAGGAATTTTCATTTCTTTCAGTAATTAAATGGGATTTCCAAGCATTGGATGGGATTCCTAATGATATAAGTGTATTTTTTTTTAATTTTCCAGGAATTTCCAGAAACTTTTAAACGTTTCAGGGAACTTTAATTGATTTAAAAATGTTGAGGTATTTTTCTTACAAATTTCAAGACATTTAAAAGAGCTTTAAAAAAATTCAAAGTAATTTTAATAGATTTTAAAGAACTGTGAATATTTTAGGGTATTTTAAAAGTATCCAAGATATCTGCAAGAGCTTCAAACAATTTCAAGGGATTTCAAGACTTCAAAAGATCTGAAATATTCTAGAGATTTTAAAAATTCCAAGCAATTTTCCAAAGCTTCAAAAAATTGCAAGGGATATCAAACAGATTTTAAGGGGTTTAAAACATCTTAGGACGTTTTAAAATATCGCAAGGGATTGTAAAACGTTTTCAGTAATTTAAAGGGATTTTAAAATATTTTATAATATTTTTGTTTTTAAATTCCAAAGAATTTTTAAGAACTTTTAAAAAATTTTCAAAGGATTTTGATAGATTCCAAAGTATTTGAAATATCTGAGTGTATTTAAAAGTTTCCAAGGTATTTTGAAGACATTACCAATTTTTCAATAAAATTTCAAGAATTAAATATTATTATTAAGGGATTTAATGAAGTTTCGATGAAGTTTTAAAGAATTTCGAAAGATATGAAACAATTTTATAGAACATAATAAAAAAAAATAAATAAAAAAATAAAGTTGGACGATGGTCGTGGGGGCTAAAGCGCAGGCTTTGGACCCACTCTGTCGGCTTTCGGGTTCGATTCCCGCCTCGCACTCTGGAAGAGCCTCGGTGGCCCATGCGGTGAACACTAGCCTAGCAAGGGAG